>VWPW01017457.1:0-20184 GCA_013389825.1 Crypturellus undulatus | reverse complement strand
TGTCCTCTGAGCTACAGTCATGACAAATGATTGCAAGGGGTGCAGACACCCACTAGTCTGCTACAATGGATAGGAACCTATCAATCAGACCTGCTCATGGTCTCAGGGCATTCCTCCNAAGAGGATTGCAGCATTAGTGGAGCCCTGGACACTTCTCTGACAGCACCGAAGGGTCCCACGTGTCTCATAAGTGACTGGGTGCATGTGCTGAGGTGAGGCGATATTGCTTCAGCACTTCTCTGCCTCTGCTGCAGAGCTGTGACCTGTTTGCACTTGGTGTCCTCTGAGCTACAGTCATGACAAACGATTGCAATGGGTGCAGACACCCACCAGTCTGCTACAATGGATAGGAACCTCTCAGACCTGCACATGGTCTCAGGCCATTCCTCCTCCACCAACTATTCCTGCCCCAGCCTGAGGGCTCTGCAGGGGCATTGGCAAAAGGGTTTTCACCCTGCTGTCCTGCTGCTGTAAGCCCTGGTAGTGCTGTGACACCGCGTGGCCCCGTACCTCCGTGCCTTGTTTCAGCAAGTTCTGGAACTGGGGCCAGAACTCCCGGCGCAGGATCCACTTGAGCTTCAGTGGCAGCAGCTCGCCCGGCTCCAGTGACCCCTGCACCAAAGCAGACGTCACCAAAGGGGCCTGACCATGGGGCAAACTTCACTGCAGCCAGTTTGGTGCATCAGAGACCCCATGGTCAGGCATTCTGCTGTGGGCAGAAGCTACCTCACCAGACAGAGAACTGGGAAACCCACCTCCATTTCTCTTGTTTTTTTTTTCCCCAAGGTGCATCTGCTAAGCCAGCAGATCTTGGCCTCAGATGGGCACCTGGCCTACACAGACCCTTCTGAACCAGTGGGTTTCAACTAACTCTTACCCCAGGCAGCGCCCAAACATCCGACAGCGGGTACTGGGCAACTAAGACTTCCAGCATCTTCTTGGAGCTCTTCCTGATAATGGATCCATCTGAATTCCTCCTCCAGCTGTGAGAGAGACTCCTGTGATGCTGCAGCAGAACTTGACTCCCCCTTCCCCAGCACGTTGGCAAAGGTTGCCACTTTGAGAGGGCAGCAATGGGTTTTCCAGAGCGCCCCATCTCTCTGGAATGGTTTTGTGTCCCCTTGCCCACTCACATCCCTGGCACCACTTCCCAACGCCGGTCCTGGAGCAGGACACCACATGGTTCCCATGCACTCACCGGGTCACAACTGGGTGCAGGGCATGGTTGGGTCCAAAGCAGTGCAGAATCCCACGGCCTCGCAGACCTGTCCTGCCCATGGGGTTCCTAGTAGGAAAAAAGCCCGAGAGAAGACATCAGGATGCCTCATTTCAGACTGTGAAGTTGACCAAAGTCAGAATTTGCCAGCACAGCGCTGCGGAGAAGCTCCCCAAAGCTTCTGGGGATGTTTTGGAAAGGCCCTGAAGAAAATGTGTCATTTCTATCCTCCATCATTAGCTGCTTGGAAAATGGAAGGTATTTGATGCACCCAGGCCCTCCTCCAGGCCACTTATGCCCAGGACAGCATTTTTTTGCCCTTAATGACATTTTTCAAAGATTCTTGGTGGCACAAGCACATCAGCCCAGGCACATGTTCCCCATTTCCCTATTCCCACCTCACCCATCCATCCCCGTGACCGGCAGACTCACAGCGGCAGCCCATCCTGCACTGCATAGAGGCCGTGGAAGCTCTGTCGGTTGATGAGCCCGTCCATGGTGTTGTAATTGATCTTCAGGAGCGACTCTAAGGACCTGGACAGCAGGACGCCAACAGTCAGGGCAGGGGGAAGGGCAAGGAGCTCCAGGGAGAGGGCTGGGAAGGACACTCACAGGCTGAACGGGTCCTGCACAGACATATCGTTGTGGTTGGCCGAGTAGGAGACGGGGTTGTAGAGCAGGAACTCCACCTGTGGAGCATACGGTGGCATCAGGCTCAGCTCACGGCCCTGCTCTGGTGACAGCACCACTCTGGGGGCAGCCAGGGACCAGAACTCACAGACCCTTTCTATCCCAGTCCCTTTCTTCATCTAGCTCTTGGCACCAGCCTGGAGGCACGGAGAGCCCAGGACCCTCCTCTGTCCTCTTTGGGACTGAACTTAGCTGAAGGACCAGTGCCTCCCTTGTGCACCCACAGCAGCTGCTGCCGGACCCTGCTGCTGGCCCACATGGCCCAAGAACAGGCCCTGATTCAGGAAATGAGGTAGGAGATGTTTTTCCCCCTCTGTCTCCTAACAGCATATCGCTGACATCCCTCGCACTACAGGTCCCAGCAGGAATAATGCCTGCTTCTCCCTGTCTCTCTGAGGGCTCCAGAGGAGTTGTCTGCCATTCCCCAGTGCAGGATAGTGATGGGGCAGCCTCACTAACAGTGAAAAAAACAGGGCCATTGCCATTTTGGAGCAGCCCTGGACACGCCAAGCGAGTCCCAGTGCTGTTCTCCTGCTCGCAACTGCAGCACTTCCCAAAGGAGGCATCTCAGGCCATGGATGGGCCCTCTGCCAGGAAAACACTCAGTTCTGTGTTGCTGAGTCCTAGCAGCTCCTCATGAGACTGCTTGTGCAAGGACTGCAGAGAATATAAGCTCCGCATAAGGGTGAGAGCTCCTACCTCCCAGGGCACCTTCTCGTCTGGCACAGGAAAGCGGACAGTGTGAGACCCTGGATATAGGAGGTTTCGAGCAAGCACATGGTATGGGGGCTTCATCTCTTCAGTTTTCTCCTCCAGGTCAAACTCTCTCATCTCCAAGGCTTTGCTGGAGACTGCAAAGCAGACACAGAGATCAAGACCCCGCCATACTGAGTGCTGATCCAAAGCGATGTTGGTGCTGTGGGTTGTGGCTCTGCTGAATGGTTGCTGGCCATGAGAAGACTCAGTAATGGGCTCCATGGAGGGCCCCAAAGTGGGGAGCTGAGGGTGAGAATGGCCACAGGACAGGTGGGACCATCTCACAGAGACCTCAGTTCTGCAAGTGGTCTGAAGGATGAGGCAGGTCAAGCATTTGTCACATGAGGTGGCCCCAAAACCTCCCTGACCAAAGGAGCCCAGAGTCTGTGCTTTGCTGTTTAACACAGTGGTATGAGGTTCCGTTCTGCCCTGGTCATCAGGGGCAGGTTGGAGATTAACTCTGCTTACCCAAGGGAGGCATGTCCTTGTCTAGACCAAAGCCATTGCTGTGTAGGGCTTGCATCATCCAGTTCAAGGCTCTAGCGCTCTGATGCATCTGTAAGGGATAGGAGAGGTCATCAACCCCTTCCCATGATGCTAGAACCATCAGGCACTGGGGCAACCACAGACCTTTCCCTCTCAGCACTGCCCTGCTCAGCTTTGGACTAGAAATTGCCAAGAAAGGTCTCTTTGGGAAAGGAGTGAGACTCTGGGCTGAGTTTTCTCTCGTTAATGTAGCTCAGTTGACCCTTGGACAATCTCACCTATTCAGGGCAGTTGTTCAGCTTCTGTCTCACCTGCTCTTCCAAGGCGACAAGTCTCTGCTCCACAAGCCCTGTCCTCTTCACCCGGTCCAAGTCCAGCAAGTCTGCTAGTACATCAACTCTGAAAGGGCAGCACAAAGAGGAGTCTCCTTTGGAGCTGGGCCTGCTGCAGGTGGCCCCCAGCCCACTCCACGTTAGCACATCCCCATCCTCAGGGGTCCTGTGAGCATTCCCTTCCTGCCTACATGCACGGCAATGATCACAACAGCCCCGAGTACCAGCGTTTCTTCTTCCTGCCCATGTTGCCCTAGGACAGGAGGACATCCCTACCTCAGGAGTGCCAGTACCTCTGCGCAATGTCTCGGATGTTCTGCTCCATGTTCTGCTTCCCCTGGCACTGCTGGTGCTGCAGGTAGTTCTCCTTCAGATACATCTCCCAGGAGAGCAGGGCAGCTTCTTCATTCTTCTCCAGCTTCTCTTCTGCCGGAGGAACGGGATGGTGGTGCTCAGAGCAGGGAACTGTTCAATCTCTGGGCATCTCCAGCCATGGTAGCACAGCCCAAAGGCCAATCTGAGTGCCTCGGTGCACCGCACCATGCCTCAGGGAGGGAGAGAAGGAAGGGAGGAGAGAGGTTGTTTCTCACTGAGCTGCTTGTGGTGTGTGGCTGGTCTGCGGAGCAGGACGCGCTGCACCACGAGCTGCAGGTGGTTGAGAAGGATGAAGGGGGGTGGTGCGGGAGGGCGGCCGTGGTACTCCTCGATCAGATCATGTCGCTGAAACTTCCATATCTGATCCGTGTGCTCCTGGACCTGCTGGAATGTGTAGCTGCGGAGGCAGAGCCTGGACATCAGCCATGCTGTAAGGGCATACATCACATCCGTATGCTGCCACAGCTCCTGCCCTACCTCCCTGACCAGTTCTGACTTTATACTATACCCTCTGCCTACAAAGTGCCTCCAAGGGCTGGTCAGCATGTCCCCAAGCCCCTCCTTGCACTTTCACAGCACGTGAGGCCTGCGAGCAAAGCGAGCTTGAGGCACCATCAGGACCACGGGGCCAGGTCGGACTCACTTGAACATGGCGATGAGGAGGTTCAGCAGGAGGATGTTGGTGAAGAGCAGGTACAGGCACAGTAAGATGACCGTCAGCCACTCGGGAAAGATGGGCTCCTTGCTGTCCTCGTTGGTTTCTGGGCACTTGGGCTTGTAGGGGTCGGTCCCGTTGGGGCTGCATTGATCGATGTTAAAGTTGACCCCTGCAAGCGAGCACAGCACAACTCCGCCACAGCCAGACCTGAGCTTGATCTGCAATAACTGCTCTGTCCCAACTGCTCTGCTTATTTCCACTGGGTTTATAGCTGTGACACTGAATGAGATCAACTCATGCCCGTTGGCAACCTGCTCTCATGACTGCCAACGTGATATCTCAACCAGATGGGCAACTTCAGCCCCTGGGTTTGGCATCACAGGGATGCTCAGGATGTGCCAGAGTAGGACTCCAGCTCCATGCTCCATTATTAGTCTCTCCTGGTCTCCTGCCTATGATATGCTTCGGGTGGACAATCCTTTGTAGGACTCCCGTGGGCAAGCAGGGCAGGAGCTAGACAGACTGCGGGATGAGCATGGTGTCCCCCAGCCTTGTCACAGATCCTCCTGCTTGTGCCACCTGCATTGACAAGCAAGTGTCCCTTACCATCAATGTAAGAGGGGATTTGCCCAAAGATGGTCAGGTAGGAGTGGTAGACGACTCCCCGGAAAAGCCATTCCACGCGTTCCTCATTGTGGATCAGGATAGCCTGCTTGGCAACCCCAAAAGACACCACCCACACTGCAAGCAGGAAGAGGAAGAAGAAGACATCCTTCATCTGCAAAGACACAGGAAAAGCAAAATTGTGTCTTGGAGCAAACCACTCTTTGGGATAGGATAACACGGGTGGCACATCCCATGCAGGCATCTGGCTGCTCGAGCTGGGAGGCCAGGCCTGGCAGAGCGGAGGGGAGCTCTCACCATGCGTTTCACAATGATGATCTTGGGCCCCAGCGTCCTACTGACTGTGAAAATGTGCATCAGGCGTAAGCAGAAGATAATAAAAGCCAGCGACAGTATGATCCGCCCAGGATACAAAGTAGATGGGATCAGCCTGAGCACAGAACAGAGGAAAGGAAACATCTCAGTACTACCAGGACGGATTTTCTTCTGAACTCATAGTATTAAAGCTCTGCAAAACTACTGAGATTTCACAGAGTATTGAGTGAGAGGTGCAGCAGGGAGAAAGAATATCACTCCTAAAAGCATCTGAAAACACAGGGATGTCAGTAAGAATTAATCACATAACCATGAAAAACTTCATTAGCTTTTTGAAGAAGAAATTGCAATTTAGAAAATATGCATAATTCTACACCCCCAGATTGAGACTGCCTGAAGTCTAAAACAGCGGCTTTGCATCTTTGTGCTGCCAGGGAAACAGCCCCACAACTCACCTGCAAGTCAGCCCTGTGATAAAGACCAGAATGGCACAGACATCCAACCTATTCCAGAAGTCCTTGAAGTACAGGGAAGCCTTTTTCAGGATCCCAAGCCCATCTGGGTCATAAAGCAGCTGTTGGGGAGAGAAACTGGGTTAGTAATTTGGTGAAAACCTTGCAGGATATTCATGTGCAGAGTACAGAACAGGGACTGCACAGATCAGCTGGCTGTCACTGGACTCTCTTGCTTACCTGGAGTCAGCCTTAGCCTACAGGGTTTTCTACAAGGGCATGAAAGGAGCTTGGGAAGAGATATTTGAGGAAATAAAGAAGCTCCTTTGTCTAATGAAGATAGGCAGAGAGAGGTGCTGAAACAAAAGCTGAAAAAAAAAAGAAATGCAAAGCAAAGCCTGGAAATGCTCCTAGCAACAAAAGCCCAAGGGAACAAGCGGTCCCTTCCTTTCCTGACATACTCAATGCTAGACAGACTCTCCTTCTGCAAGTACCCAGGGCCAGGCCAGTTGTAGCTGAGGAAGTTCTGTAGCCTGGAAGATGTGAGAGATCTGGTAGTTTCTTCTGCTAGCACCTCTCTGAGTGGATGGATGCACAAGAGGCAGCACAGGAGCTACAAGGAGACTTTCCATGAGAAGCAGAGGCATTGCTCTCCCTTAGGCTGCTGAGCCTGGGTCCTGCCACCTCCTCCCAAGAGGCCTCTCCCTGCCCATGCTGTACCTGACGGGTCTCCTCGCACACCAGGGAGAAGAGCCAGAAGTAGATGAGGTATTCCCGCCAGGATGGCCATGGCTGGAAGTCAACCATCAGGACGTAGGCGAAGAGCAAGAGGAAGGTGAAGTAAGACAGGATGTTCATGTGGAAGATGACGACGGGCGCCGTGAAGAAGGCCCGCAACCGGGTCAGGCAGCCCAGGGACTGCAGCCTCTTCTCCCTGGAGGAAAGAAGGGATGAATGAAGGGATGACTAAGCCATCGACCTATGTGCTAGCAAAGCCTATGAGCCGCACTGCCTCAGCCTTGCAGTGTGTTGGTAATAATGAGCTCCCACAACAGCCTGCTGGGGAGATCTTGTTGGCTCATCTGCTCCCAAGCCACACGCTGCCTAAGGAGACATTACAATAACTTCTTCCAGCCTCTGTAGTGCCCCATGTAGACTGACCCTCCTGACGAGGATGTCCCCTGTGATCCTGGGGGCATTTCAACCTCCCAAGGGGCTACAGATACCACAGTGGGGCTGGAGGTGCGGGCGCACAGGCTGCATACACAGCGTGCATGCGGGACTGGCTCTGTGAAGGAAAAGCTCTTGACCACTGTGGTCACCATGAGCCAGCCCAGTGGTGATGCTTGGAGGAAACCTGTGCTTCAGGGCACATCCCTCCAGCTCTGAGAGATACCTGAAGGTGATGAGGTTGGTGCAGAGAAGCGGGAAGAACAGCATGCACACAATGACCCGCCAGATCCCGTTGTCCACACACATCTTCCCCCACCACACTTTGGTTAGAAAGGCCTGCAAGAAGAAAGAGGAGCACCAGTTACAGACAGCCTCTCCCACACAGGGCACAACTCATGCACGGCTGGCTAGTCTGGCTCAGAGACAGACACTAGGCTGGATCTAACCCCTGAGGAGTCCAGGCTGGCTCTGCAAGAGTGCTGAGGACAAGTGATCCCCACCAGCACAGAGCAGGAAGGAGATCAACAGGCCCATCACAAACCTGGCACAGCTCATCATGGTGTGCAGGGCTGTATCAATCTCTGAGCCCAGCTATCTGAGCCTCAGCTCAGTGATAAACCCTTAATCTGGAGCAAGGGAGATGTAAGTACGTCCCCCACAGGCACCACCACTGGAAACTCACCTGCACACCCCCATGAGACACAAAATTCATGTTCTTGGCCTCCAGTGCCAACTGCAGGCATGTTGTCTTCCCCCAGGCTTCAGACACACGGGTGAGGAGCTTCTGGGCTCTCTCTTCATCCTTGCGGTAACACTCTGTGAACACCCCTAGCCGGGCAGAGATCAGGGAAGCACGAGTGAGCTCCAGGGCCAGCTTGGCACGCAGTAGTATCGTCCTCCCCACCCATCACCCCAGTGTACAGCCTGTGGACAAGAGAACAACCCTGTACTGCCAATCACCCTCCTGCTCACCGGTGGCTTTGTGCTCGTACTGCTCGGCCAGCGCCAGCATTTCCTCAGTAGTGTCGGTGTCGTCTTCTTCCTTGGCCAGCTCCTTCAGGATCTTGCTGCAGGCCAGACCAGCTGCTGTGCAGTCCTGGCTCTAGGACAGAAGAGGCCAGAGGAAGGGTGGGATACTGGCCCCATCCTACATGTTCCCAGGAGACCTGTTGAGCCCTTCAGGTGTCCTGCAGCATGGGAAGAGGGTCTCCCAAGGTGATTGCTGCATGAGGAGGGCAGATTTCCATGCCAGGGATTGAGCAGCCTTCCCTTCTGGGAGCAGGTGCTCTATCTGGGGACAACTGTGCTTTTGTCCTGGGAGCTTGGGGGCGATGGGACAGGTGACCCTACTGCTGAGCCTGGCATGCTCATGGCATGCAGCTGGGACTAAACTTCAAGCATACATGGGCAGTGGGGAGCTGTCACAGGGCTCCTCGCTGGCTCCCATTTGGCTTGGGCACTGGCATGGGCCTGTGGGTGACTCGCCTGCCATCCTGAATCCCAGAGACTGATATCTTGCCTCTTGAGGATGGGAGGTTTGGCTCCATCTGAGCCTTAGAGCTGGCACCAAGAACTTTGGGTTGTAGTACCTGTGTCCAGATGATTTCTGCCAGCTCCTTGCGGTTCTGAACCACAGCCCAGAGGAGCAGGTCACGGACTGGGTCCATGGTGAAGGCAACTCGGTTGGCGGAGCGCTTGTAAAGGGACCGGAGACTCGATCCTTGAACCTGTAGGACATGCAGAGTTAGACCCATTCCCCATGCCAACAGGCAGCCAAGAGCAGATGAGACCTCTACACAGAAGACCCTCTGTGCTGTGGAAAGACATTTTCTGCAAACAGTGGTGGTGATCAAGGCTGGACTAATCCTGGAAAAGCCACCACTTCTGCTTCCTTGTGCAGTGCACAAGGAGCATCTCTGTCCTATACCCTTGCCACTACAGTCACTGTGTGCCATGGGTGCAGGACATGAGTGCAGGCTCACAAGGGTCATCATGACAGCATGGGGATTGCACCTTGGATATGGGGTAGATCACCTGGGTAGAGATTTAAGGGACTTTAAATGAGGAATCTTGAGTGGGCAAAAGACTAGCAAGCTGACTGCAAGACCAGGGATTGTTTCCCAAACCAGACTCCCCTCCCAAGTGCAACCCTACCAGCACATAACGTGGAGATGCATACGTTGAGCTTGATGTGTGGAACAGGGATGGAGAGCCGGGGCCGCTCCGTGTGCCTGGGCTTGGGGTAGAGCAGCTGCGTGGAGTGGCCTAGCAGCTCCTGCAGCACCTGCGAGACGTGGTGCAGCTGGACTCGCGGCATTTTGGAGCCAGTTGTGTGCTCCTTCTCCTCCAGCAGGACCTTCTGCAGCTTGCTGTGGAACAGGCAGGACGGTGCTATGTTGTCGTAGAGGTAAACCAGGACATCCCAGGTGACAAACTCCTTGAGACGCACTCCTTGCTCCAGGAACAGCTTGACAAACTCTGGCTTGTTGGAGATCAAGGCAGCTGCCATCATGGGGTGCAAATCTGTGGGCTGTCAAACCAGAGGAAGAGATCAGGGGCTCTGGGACCACACCATGCTCCATGGAGGTACGGTGTTATTCCAGAGCACAGGGCATTGCCCCAAGCAATTTGTCTCTCGTGGAAGCCATGCAAGACAAGTAGCATGGGCATGTGAGGAGGCCTGTCTCACCCTCCACTCATGGTCATCCGTGAAGATCTCACTCCGAGCAATGTCCACCCTGTTCCAGGCCACAGCTAACTTCAGCTGGTGGTCCCAGTTCTCATGGCCAAAGTGGTCCCGGTTTCGGGATGCTGCATTCAAAGTGTATGGGTTAGAACAGAAGATATTTATCCTGCAGGAAGATGCTATTTGGAATCCCCTGTGGAAACTAGGCCCTTTGTGGAAAAAAAGAAATCTCTTCACTCAATCCTTACATCCCTCATCTTGTTTACAGTCTATGCAGACTAACCAAGCCAAGCACTTGGTGCTGAGAGTATCTTCACCACACACCAGAAGTTCTCTGCATAGGAAAGTAGGTGAGAGCACTGCTGGGGTGCCTTTGCCCTGCCTACAAACCACGACCACTTCTGCCTCTGGGGAAACCCCGTGAGCTGCCCGGCTCATCATCACGAGGTCTGGGAGGCTTTTGAGAGCCCATCAGCCTGGCGGCTGCAGGAGGTGCCTCAGGACCCCTGTCCCGTTCTCCTCTTCCCATGCACCCATGCTCAGCCTCTCACCTTTAAGCAGGGCCTGCAGGATGGCAACATCCACATCCTGCTGGCCGTACTTGCCCTCTCGGAAAATTGTTAGGAGCTGCCGACTCCGCACTATGTCTTGGATCTGCAAGGAAAACCATGGGCAAGTTACACTGCAGCAACAGCAACATCTCCCTGCTGCTTCCTACAGCCTTTTGCGAATCCATGTCCTGCTTGGGGCAATGCCTTGGTCCTCTTGGGCTGTCTGTAGGTCCTCTGACCTGTGTCTTCCCCCATCTGTATGGAGTTAGTCCCATCTGGCACTTTTCTAACCAAAGGGGTTGGGCTTGAACCCACAGGGTGCCCCCCTGGCCAGTGGTGAGCATGCCCAGAGGATCCAGGGAGTTGGGATGAAGCTCAGCCCCAAACTTCATACGGGGAGACCTGCTGCTCATGGGTAAGAATTACCAGGTCCCTTTAGATCACCACATGCTCAAGGAGGGGAGCAGTCTGCATGAGAGCCTCACCTTCTTAGTCCACTCCACCAGTTTGCTCTCAGTGAAATACTCGTAGGTGTCGTGGAAGAGCACGCTCAGCTTCTTCTGGATCAAGGCAATGGTTATCTCAGAGACAGGCAGGCTGGCCACTTGTGCAATGACATCAGCCACACGACCAGAGCCCTCCACAATCACGCAGGGGGTCCCATTGCTGATAGCGTTGTAGATGGTCTGCAACAGAGCAGGGATGCTGATTCCAGTCCCACCCAGAAGGGACTCACCAGAAACCAGAAGACCCCTCACTGAGCCTGAAAACCCTACTGCTTCATTGCACCACTTCTGTTGAAATGCATTTCAGCTAACGTAGGACCATGGTCACACCAGAGGAGCAGCACCTCCAGGGAAGAGGCAGTCCTGCTGCTCTGCACCCTGGCTGCCCATGTGGCAGGTTTTCCTCTTCATCGTACCCTCTCTGCGCTGCTGGGAGAGGGCAGGACAAGATACTCACATCAAGTGTGCCAGGGCCTCCTTCTAGCACCACACATACGATGGGGATCTTGATCGCAACTCCTGCAGAGAAGCAGAGCCCAAGGTCAGCTCTACAAAGAGCAGAGCCTCCCTGCAGCTGAACTGCTCCCTTGAGCAGTGAAGTGTAAAAGGTAGGAGGGGAGGCATTGCCCAGTGCATGCCAGAAGGATGAGGAAAAGTTTCCTGGCATGTCCTGAAGCCATCCTCTATCAGAGAAATGTTCCTTGATTTGGGTCACTGACAAGAAACATGGGCCCTGTTTCATGAGCATCCTCTCAACCTCTGTGCAAACTCCACCCTCCAGGGAAGCCAGTTCACGGTCTCCTTTCTCATCAGGGGCCAGGATGGGCAGTGCTTATTAATGGACACTGCATCCCACCTCACTCGCTCCCCTGCCTCAGTCCTGGAGAGTTGCTGCTCTTACCTCCTTTCACCTTTGTCTGCTCGGAAATGAATTTCTCCAGCCTGGTCCTCAGGGGAATTTCCACACCGTACCGCCCGTGGGTCCCGTCATCCACCAGGATGAAGTGCGAGTGGTTGCTGTCCAGGCAGGACAGGCTCCCTTGGTTCTCCTCATCCAGTACATACTCAGCTGGAAAGCCACCCTGCAAGGCACAACAGGAGAGACGCTGCACAAAGCCTGAGAGGGTTCATGTGGATCATTGCACGCCCAAGCAAGCACCACATGGAACAGGAACAGGTCAGCACGCCGGGCCAGCCTGGCCAAAGAACTCTGCTCTCTCTTCAGTGCTCGTCAGCCTTCCCCCAAGGCCTCTCTGTCTCTTCTCCATCTGCCCTCCCAGGTTCCTCCCTGACACCCAAGGGTCACTCCAGGGGAAGTAACGCATCTATGAAGGACACTGGGTATGGTGGAGGGGCTACTTGGAGAGCAACAGCCAGGGGCCATCCCTCCTCATCTGGCTGCACTTTGCCAGCACTACTAACTACAGCCACTCTTGGAGCACCCCTTCCCATCACTTAAGACTTCACTGGTGGCACAGGCATGGGCAAAGCGAAGGTATCTGCAACCCAGCCCTTCTCACCATGGGGCAGATGAGGCTGTCCCGGTTGTACACAGTCCCCCAGGTGGCTATGCCAATGGTGACAATCTCGCTGTCCTTGCAGTTGCTGCTCAGGATGAAGTCTCGCACTGCCTCTCCCACCTGTTTCATCACACCAGTGTGGGACCCCCCTGTGATGATCCAAGCCCCTGGGGGTCAGAAAGAGACTTGGGAAGGGAGGGGGTCTGCTCGCAGTGATCTGCTCACATTCCCCTACACAGCAGTAGGAAGACCTAGTCCTCAGCAATGCTCTGTCCTCAAGAAGATAATTTCCCTTCCCAACACACCAAGGCCCGGCAGCACAAGAGATGTCTTCTTCCACATAACAGGGCATCTCTCAGTCCTACTCCCTGTGAGACTGTCTGCGGCAAGGACAGACTATTCCTGACACTAGTATTTCAGATAGGGACCTACAGTCCTTCCAGACCAGCTCATACCCCTCCACAGCAGCCAAACTCACTGCAGCTATGACGGTGACACAACAGGCCCCTTTCTAACTGCAGTCTCCAGGACCACCTGTACATCTCTTACCAGTGGTCTGGGCCACTTTGACTAGCCCTTGCCGGAAGATGTTCTTCAGCCTTGGCTTCATGATGAAGTTTTTGGCTCCCCCAGTGACGGAGATGAGGAGGTTGGGCACATCAAGACCCCAGTGCTGCGTCATGAGTTGGTAGATGATCCGTGGGTTTGTATTTGAGGAGAGGCGCACGTACTGCGGAAAGGGAGCACACATGCACTCAGGGTAAAATACGCAGAGGCAAGGGAAAAGAGCACTTCCAAATCAACTTTGCCTGTCCCAGTGGACTTTTCCCACCATTTTCCAGCAAAGTCCTGTTGCTGCTGCCCCAGACCCAGGTGCTGGGCTCTGTTTCTCTTCACTTCTCTAGGCTCAACATGATTAAGACACACACAGAGACAAGGAATAGTCATTCTCCGGGGCATGGGCTTCACAAAATAAAGGCCAGTCTCACAGCTTCATAAAAGGACTGGATACAGGGTAGGGAGAGAGGAGGAATCCTGTCACACCTGCCTGGCTGTAGGTCTGTGCTGCCTTTGAGGCATTTCCACGCTTTCACCATCTCCTTTCACTAAGGAGGGAAATGCTCGCATTTCCTCTGCCATGGACCCTAAGGACCAAGACATGAGCTCTGGGTCTCAGCACACCATAGAGGCAAAAACCAGATCACCTTTCCTGTCTTCTGCCCCAGGCCCGTGAAGCAGATATCACCAAAGGCATCTGTTGGCATCTCCTGGACGTGCTTGCCGGGGTCCCATTCCTTCCCCAGGAAGATGGGTGGCTTGGCAGCATCTTCTAAGTGCTGTTCCCTGAGGTAGCCGCACTCACACACGACCTTCCTGGAAAGCGCACAACCAGCTTGTCTAAACGCAAGCAAAACCCAAGGGCAAAACCCAGGCAGCCCGCTTAGTTGGCTCAGGAGAAAGCAGTGGCCACCCAGCTTGCCTTCCAGCTCAGAAACTGCACAGAAAAAAAAATTGTTTGGTGTGTAAAAGCAGCAAAAACTCTAATTCCCACTTGCTAAAGCTTATGATATATACAGGCTAGTGTGGATGAAGCATGGATGAAAACATTTGCATGCAAAAGCATCAGAAGGGCTACGCACTGTGAAGGTCGATATCAACCACATGGTGAATGTGAGATTTTCTGGTGCTGTAGGTTTTCACCAAATGCCCCTCCTGCTTTCCTGCTGAGGGAGGGAAATGAAGGAGGAGTCTGACTTACCCCGAGTCTGATGTCTGGGAGCTTTCCACAAAGTACACACACTCCTTCTTGCGGATGTTTTCAGGAATCCACGAGATGAGGTTTTCCTAAGGGAGTAAAAAGAGCAGCTGATGTTCAGGGCTTCTGATATGCGAGGCCTGAGACACTCTGGTTCTCGGGTAACATCTGGGTACTTTTTGTGATAGGAAGGATGAAATCTGTGACTTGACAAAGCAAGTCAAGCATCCTCCATGGAATGACAGTACAAGTGCTGGGCATGCAGATACACTTTGGGTGTTTGTTATTTCCTGCACATGCCTAAA
Source organism: Crypturellus undulatus (assembly GCA_013389825.1). Taxonomy (NCBI): domain Eukaryota; kingdom Metazoa; phylum Chordata; class Aves; order Tinamiformes; family Tinamidae; genus Crypturellus; species Crypturellus undulatus. Next base: position 5,783 of record VWPW01017457.1, on the reverse strand, counting down.
ACTAAAGTGATCGTATATTTCCTCCCCTACCCCAGGCAGAGATCCACAGTGACGTTTCAAGGGATAAAGCGGTGGCTCCCACCTCTCCCTGTGCCTCCTACCCTTGCCTTCTCATTGCTGCTGCAGGGGAAATGTGCCTTCCGCCTGCTCTTGGAGACGCTGCTGCTGCTTTGCCGCAGGTTGGGGAGCACCTCGAAGTCGCTCATCCTTGCGAGGTGCGTGGCCGGGCTGTCCCCTCCCTCGGGACAAACCTTGTTCAGCTCGGAGGGCAGCACCTTGATGTGCCGGCCGCGCACAGCCATGGCAGCGACGGTGCACCCTGCTCTGGCCGCTTCCTGTCATTCCTAGGCTGGGAGGTCCTCAAAATCTCCATCCTGCGTGTAATGGAAAAGAAAAAAAATAAATAAATGTGAACTGGGAGTACCAAGGCACTCTGCTTGGCATCGCTTTGGTGGCAGTTGTGGAATGCTCTTTGGCAACAGCCTCTCTTAAACCACCCTCCTGTTGTCCATGCTGGTAAGAAGACAGATATTTCCATTCAAACCTGCAGGATGTGGTGCAGGACAAACGTGTTTGCTGCAGTCTCCATGCTCCACAGAGTGAGGCTTTGTGGGGTTTAAACAGCTTTGCCAGGTGCCGTCCGAAACAGGAGGACACAACTGAGGTTGTGGCCACCTGCCATTAGATACGGACACAAACGCCTGCCTTGTCCCCAGGAAATGTCATCTGCCTTGCTCAGAGAAACAGGGCCCAGGACCTCAGATACCTACTACACTTTCCAGGCTCGGTCACTATTCCCAAAGCATTAGAACTTTCTCCTTCCGTGAGACCCAGGAATGGGTGGCCAGCACAGAGCCATGGCAGGGCCTCCCAGGGCCAGCTGTGAGCCCTGAACACTAGAAGGGGAAGAATATTAACCTAGGGAATACCCTGAAGCACCTGATGCAACCGGAGCGGAGGCTGGGGCTCAGGGACCGTGCCTCGAGGAGCAAATATGTGGCAAGAGGATATGGCCCCAAGCTGCACCAGGGGAGGTTCAGGTTAGATATTAGGAAAAATTTCTACACCGAAAGAGCAGTCAAGCATTGGAACAGGCTGCCCAGCTCAGGCAAGTGGGGGAGTCACCATCCCTGGCAGCGTACGAGAAATGTGTGTGTATAAGGCACTTAGAAACGTGGTTTAACTGGTATGGTGCTGAGGGGCTGGCATTGGACTCAATGATCTTGAAGGTCTTTTCCACTCGTAATGATTCTACAAATACACGGCCAGGACATGACCTCCAGGCCATGCAACGGATGCGAATGTTGGTGCACCCTAGTAAGACCCTAACGCAGTGGGCAGAGCATTGCCGGCCCCACAGAGGACTACAGGGACGTGCCCTGCCCACCTTGGTGCTGTGAACCATCACCAAGATACCTGGCCAGCAAAGCAGCCTTGGTGCATCCCTGCAGGTGAACCACCTCTCTGCAGGCGGCTCACGGTAGCTCCGGCTTTATCACCTCCATGCCCTGCTGCCTTGCGGTGGAACGAGTCAGCATCCTCTTTTCCAGTCATAATGATTCTATGCTCACGTGGCCAGGACATGTCCTCTGGGCCACGCAGGGGATGGGAATGTTGTTGCACCCCAGTAAGACCCTAATGCAGTGGACAGAGCATTGCTGGCCTCACGGAGGACTACAGGGACGTGCCCTGTCCACCTCGGTGCTGTGAACCATCACCAAGATACCCGGCCAGCAAAGCAGCCTCAGTGCATCCCTGCAGATGAACCACCTCTCTGCAGGCGGCTCACAGTGGCTCCGGCTTTATCACCTCCGTGCCCTGCTGCCTTGCGGTGGAACGAGCCAGCATCCCCTGCAAGGGCTGCAGACACACACTGCTGTCCTGCGCTCAGCCCCTCAGCTCTGCCTCCAGAGCCTGCTGCATCCAGCCCTCTAGCACAGCGCTCCTCAGCCTGCTCTGCAGCTCTACAGCTCTCTCTTCCAGGCAGACGGGTTATTTCTGGCAGCCCAGAAAGCAGGTCTCCTGTGCAAGCAAGCACAACTCTGCGTGGAGAACAGTGCCCTCGCTCTGTATCAGTGTGCTGGCTGCAGGCCTCTCCATGGGGTCTCGTGTCCTTGCATAGGTCGCATCTATGCAGCGTCTTGCTGCATTGCATCTTGCAGCATCGCTCTGTATGAAAGTCCTTGCATGCACAGTCACCCCACGGGAGGCCACAGTGCGGTAGGTCCTCGCTTCACGCCTTGGAAAGGGCACGAGAACAAAGCAGGAAGGTCCGGATGGGACCTCCCTAGTCACTGCTCTCAGGGGAGATGTGATCAAGCAACGAAGGAAGCAAAGCATCTGAGTGATGCCCTGGTGCATCTATGTGGATGCAATGAACACTTGGGGCTTTCTGCAAAGCAGACTCTGCCTCATACCCAAATTTATAGAGGTTAGGGGGAACATTTGGGGTTTCCTGTTGTAAGAGGAGCAGCAGAGCAAGACCATGGCTAATACTGTGTTTCATTCCTGTCTTGACCTGCTGGTGGGTTTCCCTCCGGTGCCCCAGCCAAGGATCAGGGAGAAAAGGGCTTTTTTTCCCTCCAGTCTCACTGGTATTTTGCATCAGCATTACTGAAAGCAGATGTAATCATTTGAGAAAAAGCTGCCTACGTAACAGCAGCAACACCCCTAATTTTTATTTCCAGCTCTCCTCGCCCCATAAGGTGGGGATCTATGGCTTGCCCACAAGCAGTTCATAAGCACACGCAGGAAGGGCTCTCCCACCAGGTCCTCCATGAGCACCCTGGGGTGGGACACAGTTGCGCTGAAAAAACTGCCCAGAATATCTGCTTGTAATGAGATCCACGGCCCCAGGCAAATCCTGCCCCATTGCACATGCTGTGCCCCTCATGCTCTGTTGGGGAGCACCCCGGAAGAAGGGGGGACCCCCAAAGCACCCATCCGCCCGCACTGCTGTGGGCAGCGCAGATCCGCTCAGCCCAGGGCATCGCGTCCCCTCCCAGCTCTGGCAGGGAGGTCACAGCACCCGCAGGGACAGACGCAAAGCCCTGGCTGTGGGTACCGCAAACCGGCTACCAGCCACCTCCATCCTTGTGCTCGACCCCCAGCTCGGCCACAACCACCCCTACCTGCCCCGCAGCCTCCTCCTCCTGCATCGCGCGCTCCTCCGAGCCGCTCGCGAGCCACTCAGCGCCGGGTCCCCCTCTGGCAGGTCATTTCATCATTCGAGATGCAGGTGACGAGAGCAGAGGGCTGAGCCGCCTGCGAGCTGACTGCAGCGAGGAGGAGGTGGCACCGCGCCTGGCAGCCTCCCAGCTAATCAGGCTGCCGCAGCGCTCCTGCACCTTGCTGAGGAGCGGTAGTGCAAAACGCAAGCCCAAGTTTGCCAGCCCGGCTGAGTCACGCTGCTTAGCCCACAGCGTCACCTTCCACCCCCGTTCTCAACCCGTGGGGTCTTCCCTTGCTGTCACTCCAGTGCGGGCGGGCAGAATTGCCTGTGGACTGATGGACTATGTGCCCATTTCAGACGCTCTCCTCCTGTTATGCCCCATAGGCAGTGATTTCTCAGCTGAATTTGCAGCCGCTTAACTTGTGCTGATACAAAATTTGCTTAACAAAACCAGCTGCCGGCTTCTTTAGTCAGCTCTTCCGCAGCAGCAAGCATCCCCCTCCTGGCCCCCATCATCACTCATTACTTGCTGGAGAAGATTGCACATTCATAGTCTTCGGGACTAAGAATGTGCAATGGTTGCTAGAAGAAGAATGGACGGTAGAAGAGCATGGGGCAGTGACACAGACACATGGGAAAAGAGTTGTTGGAGGTTATGGGAGCTGGGCACTGAACCTGTATCTCCCCACAGCCCAAACAAGTATCTTCCAAATGAAAACACACTGTTTTGATCATGTCCTTGGACTCCCTTTCTAGCCAGGGCACGTAAGCTGGCACAGGCCACCTATGCAATGAGTTGTTCTAGTCCCCTTGAGCAAGGGCAAGCAGTCGAGACCTTTGTCTGGGAAAACAGATGCCATTAATAAGCGAGCCAGAAAAGCATTATGTGCCATTACCCAAAACACAAACACCACTTTCCACTAACCAGCTCTCTAGAGACCTCTTTTTATTTCATTTGTGTGGGGGCCCAAACCGCTGCAACCTGGTGGGAACCCATCACAAAGCGCAGGTGTCCTGGGATGGTTCCTACCACACCTTCTAGAAGACCATCTATAACCCAGGCAAAATGAACATTGGTGCCCACTGCCTCCTGTCCTACCACTAGATATTCCTGGGAAGAGTCTGGTTTCAGCTGTTTTGGGAGTAAATCTGATTCACCAGCAGCTTCCTGGAGCCACTCAACCCAAAGTTTCCAGCTGCAGCTGTAAGCACAGCTGAAGCTGATGGGTCATCAGGATTTCTGCTGCAAAAAGAAATCTGTTAGCACTAATAACCTTACCAAGTAAATAGCATTTACTGCAGTAAAAAAAGGCCATCAAAATAACAATAAAATTAAGTCTGGAGGAAAATAAGGAAGCATTTTGACTTGGTGGCCCCAGTGGCATTTCTCCAGTACAGTTATTCTGTATTAAACATTCAGAGAACAAGGAGCTGTGCAGAAATGATGGCAGGATATGTACTGCATACTGCTGGGCTGCTAGCAGTGAAGGAAGAAGTAGAGTGTGATTCAGTTCAGCTAAGATGTGAATATAGACAGATATATTCTGATATATGAACCTGAACTGGGGGTTTCACCAGCAGTAACAACGGATGAGCTCAGAGCCGACACCATGTGCAGGTCCTTGAAGAGCTCATGCCCTCAACTCCGGCAGATCCCCAAACTGCAAGAGTTGGTTGAAACTGCCACCTCCTCCTGCTCAGAGCACTGAGCACAGGAGGGAAGAACCTGGCCAGGAAGTGGGGCAGTGCCCAGTATGTTCAGAAAGGTCTTTTACATTGGCCAAATTTACTTCTCCTAAGGATGCTTCCCCTCTAGAAGGGGACAAAAGTACACCTGGAATTGGATTTGTGAGCTGTAGAAGTTTTTCTGAAGGAGAGGGTGCTGGGAGGCACCTTCCTGGATGGAACTGGTCCTCTCTCCAGAAGGCCTCACCTCTCTGGGCAGGTCCAGCAGTGACTGTGCTGTGCAGACCTAGGGGGAACAACCCCATCAACACAGATTGAGGGGGGATCTGCTGCAAATGAGCTCTGTGGAGAAGATGCCGGGAGTTCTGCTGGACAAGAAGTTAATGTGTCTTCGTGCACCAGATAGTCCATGGTGTCCTGAGCTCCTTTTCCAAGAGCAGCTGTAAGCACGCAGGTCAAGGAACGTGCTCCTTGCCTCCTCTTTGGTTCTGCGGAGGCCGGCACTCACGTCCTGTGTGCAGTTCTGAGATCCAAATCACCAAAGAGACATGGAGACAGGGGCGAGAACACAGTGCAGGGGGATAAAGATGAAGAGGAACCTGGAGCGTCTCCTGTGAGGAAGGGCTCGCAGAGCTGGGCCTGTGGAGCCCAGAGAAGGGAACACCGCTGGGAGGAAGGTTACCAGTGGCAATAAATATCTGAGTGGCGAGGGTCCAGAAGATAGTGTCAGGGACTTCTCAGTGGATTCTAGTGATATAATAGGGGACGACTGGGACCCACCAAAACACAAGATGTTCCATCTGAAAATGTGGAAAAATGACTTTACCCTGAGGGTGACAGAGCACAGTAAGAGGTCGTGGAGTCTCCTTTTCGGGAGATCTTCCAAACCTGCCTGGGCGCGATGCTGTGCAACGTGCTCTGGGTG
>VWPW01017453.1:0-12006 GCA_013389825.1 Crypturellus undulatus | reverse complement strand
CATCACTTACTTATTTCGCTTGGCTCAACTTTCAGCCCTGTTTCCTCCCAAATTCAGCAAATTCCCAAGTACAGCAAAGGCAGACGCGCCTTTGCACCCTACTTGCTGGAAACCCGGCCAGAGCAGCAGTGCCTGCACTTCCAAAGCTCCCTGTGAGGCCACGTATAAAGGTTAGGGCAGGGAAGGGCTTTCCCTGGTGCCGTCCACAAAATCCTGCGCTCGTGGACGATATTCCCTTATTCCCGGCCTCCGCAAGCTGCAGGAGGATCCTGACACGCCTGAGTTCACAACAGGGGCCTGGAAGAAAAGGAGCTAAGTATTTCAGAGCGGCGAATTAAAGACTTTAACAAATGTAAATTCACATTTCTGCTAGGTTATCATTATGTTTTCACTTCTATTAAGCATCCCGTGAATCACAGGGATGTTTTGTCTAGAGACGCGAGCGGTGGGGGGAACGCGGCAGCCTTCCCACTGCAAGCGCAGCGGGAGGAACCTGGAGAAAGGAGCTGGGTTTTGCAAGAATAGCAATTATACCAGCCCATCATCGCCCCTGAAATCATCACACGGAAAAGACTTGCAGAAAAAGAAGCGTTTTGGGCACAGAAGACGGCGGCTTAAGATTTTTTCATCCCGAGGTGCGTATTCCTATGCACAGACACAAAAATAGGGAAAATAAGAAAGCTTTTAGGTATATAAGAAAACACAGCCTGGCACATGGGCACCTCCCGCCTTCCCTTGCTCACAGACGAGCTGTCCTCGGCATCGCCCAGGCGGGAGAGCTGCCCCGCTGCTGCTGGAGGGCATTAATTTCATAATCACCAGTATTATTAACATCGCTGCAGCATCCCCTTGCGTGCGAGCGGTTCAGCAAGAATAGGAACGGTTTTATGGTCGCCTAGAAAGAGGAGCCAGGGTCTTTTTTTAGGAGAAAAGAGCAGCAAGGTGCAGGCAGGAGGCATCGCACTCCATCCCCGCTCACCGCGTGGCCCAAAACGTGAGGGGAGACCAAAAAGGGCCCGTGCACAACCCCACGAGGTTGCTAGAAATCGGCTTTTTCCAACTGTATTTACCCTCTCTAAACGCTGTTGCAGGAACTGGTTTCGACTTGTAACTGATATTTCTGCGGCGCAGAAGATAGAGGTTTTGCAAAGCCGACACTCCATAAGCAGCGGTTTACAGAGAGGGAATAGTGGCAGTTTTTCATTTTCCAAAGTCCACTCACCCTTCCAAGAATCTTAATGCCTCATTGATTCATAATACAGTACATAAAGATTTCATTTTTTCCTGCACACAGTGATATATTATGGAGGCAATCCATTTTGCCACTGAAAAGTTTGCTTAGTAGAAAAATTTGGAGTTTTGACATTCAGGAAATTACAGTCATCTGTAAAGCACGATTGATATGCCAAGGCTAACATTTTCATTGCACTTACGGAGCCAAAACAACTATGCTAAAATATTTATTATATTCTTAAAAAAAAAATCAGAACCTTGTTTGTAAAAAGAGTAAAAAAATTGGCGGGGGGCAATAAGCTTTATCCATATATTCAGATACATTGTAGCTATGCCTTAAATGTGCTTAGCCAGGTGCTTTCTGGCCAGCTGAAGATCCATTAATCATTATTAATAATTTAATAAAATCAATACTCTGGAAAGTTTCCGGTTGGCCCTTAGTTTCCCAGGCACGAGGCTGTACGTAGGGCTGCGGTGAGGACCGCAACGGCACGAACGGAATCGGGACCTCGTAGGTTCAGTTATTAATATGGTCTGGAAACAGGATGGGGCAGGGGGCTCTGATCTCACTTTGACAGATAGATTTGTCTTTTTTATGACTTCTATGAATGTGTATTTATAAGCTGCGATTTGTCCTATTTCCCAACCACTCATCCTCATTTCCAACGTTTAAATGTTAATAAACCCCACGACTCCTTAGTATATAAAAAACACGTAGCATTGAGCATCCCCATCCCAACACTGCAGAAAACCTGGAGCTTTCAAGAAAAAGCTCATCCACGTTAGCCCTGAGAACTCTGCATATTGCACAGCGGGGAGTTAACTCGTGAGAGGTATTTATAAAATCATTTGTTACCATATCAGAGCTAAATCAATTCTCTTCAATAATACATAAAAGAAGAGGGTTTGGTTCACGGCAGAAAATGTAAGGCTGATGATAATTCCTTCACAAGCCATTTGCAGATAATCTCCCATTTGCCAGTTAACACAGCTCCCGATAGCTTACAAGAGAGTATTTTTAAACGCTAAAGCAAGGATATATAGCACATAAAAAAAGACACATAGATGGAACTTATATTCAACTCGCTATAATTTGGGGGCGCGCAGAAATCCAAGGAGGCTCTTTTACTGCCTTTCTACAACTTTTTTTATTTTTTTGGTCAAAGGAAGGCAGCTCCAAAAAATGTCTTTGAAATGTAATTAATGAGCTGATACTAATATATTCTCAGCCCGCTGCTGAAAGAGGGACCGAGGACTGGACCACGTATTTACAGCTGCAACGTGCTACAATTCCTATTTCAGCTCCCATTGATTTCATTTAGCACCACGAGACGGCCTAATGAAGAAATCTCTATCAATTGAAAATACCGAGCGTGCTCTTGCCCCACTAGGGCACTTCAGTAATATCATGTAATGGAAGGGGATTCTCATTTAATTGAATTGGAAATGAAACACATATTAGCTAAGAAAACTTAATCAGCGCGCTAATATTAAAATAGGCCACTCAGACAAACTATACTGATTAAGTCACTTGCAAACATTTCTGTAATCATCACGGAGACTTCTGGCGTTAATGATTTAAACTCACTTTTCTACTCCAGGGAACAAAACTGTAATTTCACAGGAGACAATTGGAATATTTTAAACCCTCTCTCATGCATTGCAATACAGTCTCATAGCAAACACAGGAAGGACGGATCCTACCAGGATGTCTCCGGAGCCTTGGCACACAGGGAGGCCCGCACGGATGCTGGAGCATCATCAAGATGTTGGATTTAAGCAGGGAGACAGCCCCGAAAATGCTTCGCTGGCTGCTGAGCCCTTCCCGTGGCTCCTTCGCAGGCTTCAGCTTTAATCTTGACTAGTGGCTGCTATCACACACCAAGGCACCGTAAAGCCGGGAGCTTTAAATACCTCCCGGCAGGCCGGGATTTTAAAAATCTCACTCACACATAGTTCACGTAACTGGATTTAAAATTTTCATGCAGCGGCAGAGTGCACTGCTAATAAAATGCTGGAGATGTATCTGTTGTGCCAAGGTTCAGCTAGGAGGGGGTTTATTTCAGCTAAACAGGCCAGACTTTCTAAACAAAACACGGAAAGAACATCCCATTTTCCATGTAGAGTAGCTCCATCACATAGCCAAGGCGCCTGTTTTACCTAACCTGAGTTTTATTAGGTTAGAATGATGCCCCTAAAGGCACGTTTATAGAAAAGGTCATTTTTGCCTTTTATACCAACCTGAAGCAATCCAGGGATGAGGCAACCAGGTAGGGTAGTGCGTTTGGAGGGGGACCAAGCACAGTCCAAGCGCACAACGTGCCCGGGAAGCACCAACCAAACCGGCAAATCCTNGGCACGTTTATAGAAAAGGTCATTTTTGCCTTTTATACCAACCTGAAGCAATCCAGGGATGAGGCAGACAGGTAGGGTAGTGCGTTCGGAGGGGGACCAAGCACAGTCCAACGTGCACAACGTGCTCGGGAAGCACCAGCCAAGCCAGCAAATCCTGCTGGAAAGCTCTCCTGGTGGTCAGGGAAAGCACGTTCAGTCCGGGTATCAGCCAGGACACACGGAGCGCTTATGGATTTCAGATACCTCCCAGATTGTTAATTAATCCCTAGCATTAAGAGGCTCAAAATCCTATTTTAGGACAGCCCAAACCAATTTCAGTGCCCGCATCCTTTCGACGTGCGAAGCAGACTGCAGCCAAAGCGGGATCCTGCCCGAGCTGAGTGCAAGGGGATGCGCCAGGGGAGGCAGGAGGGGACGAGCTGTGGAGACGCCGCTTTGCAGCCCCGATTGACATGCATGAGACTCATGTGCCCACGAGCAGCACCTGGATCTCTGCTGTTTGCTCTGGGGCTCTCGGGATGGAGAGAAAACGAGGGTGGGTCGAGAGCAAACCTGCCTCGAGCCCAAGCAGAGGGATGCCCAAACACACGGCGGCTGCAAACACCTGAGCAGACCGGCCGAAGGGAGAGAGCCTTGCACTAACGTGAGTGGAGATGAACTCCTGGTGGAGAAGCCCCCGGTTTTGACAAGGCCACACGTCACATCTCGGAGGCACCTCTCCAGCCTGCAAACTGTCACCCCGGTGCTAATGGGAAGCAGCCAGATCTGGCGAAAGAGCTAAGAACCTCTCCCTGTTTGAGGGCTGTTTTTCACGAGTTGAACCTACATGCTGCACGAGGCAGCACAGACCGCATCTCACCCCAGGAGCTGCAAAAATGAAGAGTTATTTAGTGGAATTTACAGCTTGCTGAATCTCCAAGGAGCTGAGGCTGGAATGGACCTCTGGGGACTGCCTGGTGCAACCTAGAGCAGCTCCCCCAGGCCTTGGGCAACCTCCCAAAGGGATCCCGGGCTCCTTCCAAAAGGATCTTCACGTTTCCATCCCTCCAGCCTTCCTGCTCAACACCCGAAAGAGAAACGTTGCCAAACACTCTGCTCACAACAGCCGCAGGAAGCAGTTTGCAAGAGCAGGGCCCTTAACTGTGAGCACCTCCTGAATGATTTTCAGGAGACACAGCTCTGCTCCTGTACGGATTATTCTGGCTAAAAATGTGTGTGACATTTTAATTACCAAGTACAAATGTTACTGCAAGCAAGCAATGAAACAGATGGTGTCCTGAATTTTGCAGCGTAGCCAGCATTTTCCAGCTCACGCTTCCAGTTCACCAATCCCTGGGCTTCCAGTCCTGCCTTCACCGCATCCTCCCTCCCCGTTTCAAGAGTGGCAACCAAAGCCACGAGGAGAGCGGTGTTGGCGCTAGGAACACAGTGTCTACCTCATCCAAAAAAGCAAACCCAGGGCACTGCCAAGGAGCAACAAAAAATTTAGCATGGCTTTATATGCGCCGAGAGCTTGGCACACGCATGGTGGGAGAGCACAGGGAGCCAGGAGAAAGGAGGATGGGATGAAGTTGGCTGCAGAGCAGCTGCCCCAAACGGGGCAGCCAAGAGGTGACCTTGCTGCTTCCATCTCAGTGAAGTGTTTCCTGATTGGATTTGTTTATCCCAGTGTTTTCCTCAGCAAATCCCACTTGTTTCAGTTATAACCCAAGGATTTCCTCTTCTCCCCTTGTGGTGTAAACCTAAACGCTGCTCAGAGACGAGTCTTGCTCTAGGTTTCCATCCCTGCAGGGGTTAATCTAAAACCGCCTCATTTCTCCCCAGATCACACGCAACCCAGTAAGCACCAGGCTGCAGCGTCTTTCCCCATTTAGCAGATTAAGAAACTGTGGCCTTTCGATTTACCCATTCCCATGAAATTACCCCGGGTTTGGAAGCCGAGGTGGATACACTCCCCTACATCCCCAATCCAGCCAAGGGGCTGGATTAATGCCAAGCCAAATGCCACCCGAGCAGCAGTGCCAGGCGAAACATCCAAGGAGAGACGTGGATGGGAGCAGCGGGAGCAAAGGGTCTCCCGGACGCCCACGACCGCAGGGATTTGGGCTGGGGCTCAGGCCTGGCGCCAGCAACATCCTTAACTACATCCCAGCCATCCTGTCATTAAAACGGCAGCACTCACATAACTCATTCCAACACACTGAGACCAGGCTTCTTTTCACATTATTTTAACCAAAATGACATTTCCTCTAGACACTTAAATGCATCCTAGTCTCATCACATCAACGAAGGAAGCATATTTTTTCTGTTTATGTGAAAGGTGATATTGGATGCATCATACATTGAAATCGTTTGCTGGCTTCCTCTCTCAACATAAATAAGGGGAAAGAGAGTCAGAGAAGATAGATTTTTAAGACGTATACATATGCATACCCATTCTCCAACCCAGAACATTATTAAATTCTCTCAGATATTCATGTGAGAACAGCAAAGGCCTGTGAATGTAGAGATGCCATCATTCATACTTACCCAGAGGAAGGATTAGCGAGTTTTTCTTCTAAAAAAGACCTCATATTTCAAAAAAATACCTGCTCAGGCAAACTCTGTTCCACAGTGGCCAACAGAGATGAGGTTTAAGGTTCACACCGCGACCTCACGGCATGGACCTGCCCCCAGCCCAAGAGTTAAATCCAGTCGCCCCCAAGAGCAGGACCCAGCACCTTTGCCAGGGCCAGGCAAAGCAGAGCGAGAGAGCACTTAGGGTGGTCGAATCTTTGACCTCTTACAGCTACCAAATACCTTTGGACTTCTGCATTTTTCTGCTGTGTGTGATGCTGACTTTATGCTCCCGTGTTGGGCCTGTAGCTCTGAGCAGTGCCGTGTCTTCAGCTGCGTTACCTGAGCTCCTGGTTTCCAAGCGATGCCAAAGCCATCTCCACAGCTTTATTTATGCCTGGTGCTCCAGCTCCTTTCTAGGGCAGAAATATCTCCTCCTAGAATCACTTTTTCCTCTCTGCAGAAACTGTAAGCCTGAATCAACACTATAAAATTATTTTAAAGACATTATTTAGATAGTTCTGTGGTAATGTGTATGCACACCAATCCCAGGCCTGCAGAATTTGCATAGCAGATTTTTTACCATGCTTCTTAAAGATTAATAATTTAAAGCAAGTTGTAACTGTGGTAAGATTTAGTCTTATGTGTTCATCACTGCTTTATATTCTCATAAATATCCAACATTCCCAAGTATATGGGAACTCGAAATGGTATTCAGGAGGAAAAACTGCAACCAATATATCTTCCATTTATAGAATTGAATATAAGATCATATTCAAAGTGCTGCATTTACCGACTGATTTTGAATACATAAAATATATAGCCATTACAAATTCACCTTTCATTGCAAAGCTTTGTTCTTGTAGTGACATAACTTATTGCCAGATTAGAGCCCTAAGTACAGCGAGGCCGTTTTTCATCCTCTCCATTCCCACAAACACGACTCGGAGAGACAGGTCATGCTCTCTATCAGAGTTGTGCTTACCACACAGCAATATTGCAACACGTCCCATTACAGTTATGTCTGCAGAGGCTGTGAGCACAGACTTGGCTGCAGGCACCTCCTAATGGAATTACATAATTGGAGGCATGTCATCTAAATCTGAACAAATTGGATTCCCTTGTCATGCACTATTGAATCAAAACGAAAAGAACACTCCACGCCGTTATCTATGGTAAACCAAAGACGGCAAATCCAGCGTCACTAATATTTTGATAATGTGATGTTTATTAAAAATGGAAAGAAAAAAGAAAGGAGGGGAGAAAGGTTTCATGTAAGGCATGCCAAAATCATGTCGCGTGCAAAATGAGCTCATCTCGGTTCGGTTTCAGCCTGCAAACTGTGTTAGTGGCTCACGGTGGTTGAGATATTAGCAGAAGCATCAGCAGAGCCATGCAAAGCTGGTTGCCTGCAATAGCCTGGGGATCAGGGATGAGGTCTTTGGACAGATCCTTCCACTGCGCCCATATCATGGAAGAAACACCATCCCCAAAGCTGTTTTTCAAGCCCCTGTGTTGGGCTGCTGCCTCCTCACGCGCCTACATTAACATTCGAGGATTACAACCAAATTCCCTGGCTCCTGGAATCCGTAAGCGTGCTCTGCTTCACGTGTACAAGTATATCAATTTTAATTTGGGATTACTGAAGGAATCCTAAGTAGGGAGCAATAACTTTGAGTTTGCTGAACTGTGCATTCAGGGCAAATTTCCACTGAGCGCTCAGCTCCACCTCTGCACGTCCGACAGCGCAGCGGCATTAATTACATTACCAGAATCACAGATCAGCTCATTGCATCTTTACGTTTCATCAGTTAACCACTGGTGCAAAATCAGAGGCTTTTCTCCCTTTCACTCGACCCTTCGAGCCTCACCGGGATATTTCCATGCACGCAAACAGCGCGTTCATTAACAAAACCGACAAGAATGAAGAAACTGGGAAAGGCAGCGGTGATGCCTAGCGGATTTCATGGTGCTGCCCTGCAATGTTGCACTAAACACAGCCAGCACGCCAGTCCTCTGCTCCAAAAGCTACGGCTGCTGCTTCCCCCTCATCTCCACCAAGCTGCATGCAGCAGGCGAGCCACGTGCCCACTTGCACTTGCTTCAGGGAGACTTGCTGCCAAATCACCAAACTTGCACCAAATTTGGTACCAAATTTGGCAAATCACATGAGCTGGCAGAGCGCACAGCAGGGAGAAAAAGTGCTGCAGCTCCTTACCTGGCCTGCAGAACAGCACTGCAAGAAGTTGGCTAAATATTTACCCTGCACTACCAGGGTCTGCCAGTCTTGCCCCAGGATGTGCTATGGTTGCAATGACATCTCCCGGCATCTCGACACTCGTGCACTGGGTACCCCGGGGCACGCACTGCTGACAGCGAGAAACATCATGGGAAGGGAAGTTTGGAAGCGAAGGGAGCCCACGCTCCCCCTGCAGCCCTGCCCCTCTCCAGAATAACCATGGGATTCCTCTTTAGCTCCTCTGGTCCAAAAAACTGCACTAACACTGGATGATCTTTCCTCAGCTAAAGCGGGAGAGATGCAAAGGGAAACATCCCTCTGTTTTGCCAGAGTTACGTGATCCGGCAATGCCTGGCATGCCTTAAATCCAGAGATTTCTGAGTTACGCCGATGCTACTTGATCTCCAAGAGTCCTTGGGACTGAAGCCAAGTAGTTTAAATATTTCGTAGAGGAGTGTTTGTCCGTGAGGAGGGCCCGGCTCGGCGCAGCCCGGCGGGAGCTGAGCGCGGATCACGTCCTCGGAGCAGTTGCCCATAAATCACACAGGTTGTTTACTTGCTCTATCGGGTTAAGGGTATCACAGAGGAATTAGCTGACTGCAGCGTAAACAAAACCAAACCAGATTATTGACCACATGTTGCCTGCTCCTTTGTCAAACCATCTTCGCTCATCTCCAGCTCCGGCTCTGCCGCGAGTTGTCACCTCCATGTGTCCTTGGGGACAAGCTTGCCCATGGGGACGAGCTCTCCTACCCAACAGCAGCGTTGTGCTTCCATTGCCCGAAGAGATGCCCTCCAGTGACGGTGGCACCTGCACAAGATGCGGACACCAGCCCACACTGCACATCCTTACGTCCCCATGGCCATTGCCAGCCCGTCGGGAAGCCTCAGCACGTCCCCACGCACTGGCGACCTTGACCACGCTGCCGCAGCCGAGTGTCCAGGACTGGATGCTGCTGTGACACCACCGACACGACCGATGCCACCAGACAACACGGGCTGGACACAACGGGCCACACAGAGGCTGCTGCTTTGGCCGGGAAACTAGCGCCTGAACTGCAGCCTCCAGCAAACAACTGATTCCTGCAGATGTGCAGCAAGACCAATGCCCCTGGGCACCCTTGCGAAGACCCTCTCCATCCACCAATTTGCACTGCTTAAAGTCAATGTATTTTATCTCCCCGACTGTCCCGGTCTCCCGAGCACAGCTGCATTCGTTACCTGACAGACGTCATCACGGCTCCCCAGGGCCAAGCCGAGAGGAGCCTCGAGGACAGCTCCGTAATTTCGAGTTACCGGAACCTTTACTCATCTATAAACAGAAAGGTTATGAAGCTCATTCCTGTACTCGGTCTCCTTTATGCTAGCAATATCGGTTCATAATTAATGTATCACAACTAATTAATATCACTAATGAATCAAGAGTAAGGGCAGGGAGATGGGAGAACATTATTTTTGATAGATGGTAAATGTACTAACAAGAGCCGGTTCGGAAATGACTTTTCTCCTTGGGGGATTTTTACCAGTTTGGTTTTCCATCAGCAAAGCTCCTGTGAATATTAAAAAAAAAAAAAAAAAAAAAAAAAANTTTCAAAAACAAAACACCTGTTAAAAATAAAAAAAAAAAAAAAAAAAAAAAAAAAAGGTAATAAGACTAGAATGAAAAAGAGCTATCAAACTGTTTATGTTCCCACCTTCCGGAATAATTGAAAATACTGAGAAAAAAATTAAACACTTCCAAACAATTATCTACCAAAAAATGTTCTTCATTGATTTTTTTAAAACCTATTGCAGGTCTGTAAGCACAGGCCAGCTCAAGAGAGCTGGCAAAGCCTCTTCAATGACAGCCCTGCTGGAGTGACCTGCAGGGAATGCAGAATTGATCCCAGGAATTACAACCACGGCTTTCACACCCCAGCCACCTCCAGGAGGCAGCACAAAAGCTCTCGTGACCCCCTCGCAAGCCGCAATGGGGCTGGGATGGCTCCGGAGGGTCTCCAAGAAGCAGCCCTGATGCCAGGAATTGCTGCCCCTTCCCATACCCAGCAGGGACGGGACAACTCGGCTGCCCTGGGATGCACCACGGTGATGCTGCCCTGGGAGCTCACACATTATCAGAGCGTCCACACGGGAGAAGGGATGCGATCGACTCCACCTTGCAGATTCAAGCTTCAATTAGTGCATAAACCTCCTTAAAACCGCAGGAGCAAGAGGCACAATCCCTCAGAAAGTAGGTCCCACCAGGGGGTGGTCTGCTCAGAAAGGGCTATGGTGCAGGGGCTGCGGAAGGGAGTAGGAAAGGGAGCTTCTTGCTGCTGGAAAATGTCCCTGGGAATGTTGTGCCATCCGCAGGGCCCAACGGTACCTGCACCAGTCGCTGTGTCCAGGCATCCTGCTCGGGGGAGCCCGGTCACCCCAAAGATGCTGCTGCAGCCAGGACATCGCTGGGGACCCAGATGGGGGCTGCATCCAGCGTGGGGGCTGCACAGCAACAGCAGCTGCTCGGGCTAATAAATTAGCACCTAATTAACAGAAGGGTTGGCTGCAAAACACTGAGTTAATGGAATAGAAAAAAAAAAAGCCACAGAAGCAGTGCTGTGACATGAGGAGCGCGGCTGGGAAGCTGCTGTGTCAAGGACACCTTGTTGTGGAAGCCGGAGGAGGGTTTTGTGCCAGGGGATGCTCTGCGGCTCCTCACCAAGGCCAGGCCTGGGGTCCTCCCGATTACACGTGGACGAGGAAGGGGCTGCAGCATCTCCAAGGTCCCCACGAAAGGACAACGGCAGCGCTCGGGTGCGGAAAACGCAGCAGGGGCACCTATTTATTGGGTCAGCAGTTAGCGGTGAGAAAGAGAAGCTATAAAGTGGAGATAACAAGGAATAACGAGGGCGCGCTGGGAAACGGCACTAATGACTTAACAGCTCTTTGCACCTCTCTGTAAAACCTCCTGAGGGAAATCTCTTATTCAGCAGCATCAATCCGCTTGCTGGGACCTCCCAAACCCCGATGCGCTGCCGCAGGGCTCTGGGGCTCGCTGCTCGCTAGCCCGGGCCACTTGCAGAGAGGACGAGGAGGGTGCATAGACCCCCATGCAAAAACCCAGCAGCCTGGGAAAGGAGGAGAATCCCAGCAAGGAGAGGCTAAGGACGCATTTCCAAAGCAGGCAGTTTAGCTGCCTTTAATGAATATTCCGAGCTCCGTGCGAGGCTTTAGCACGCAGCAGGATCGAGGTGAAAGACGGATGAGACGGGTTCACCTTTCGCACGCGCCGCCTCGAGGCATCGGCACGGGCTCTGCAGCGGCCCCGGCACCGGCGCGGAGCTGGAGGGAAGAGGGGAACATCTGCGAGAATATGATGTGACCTACTTTGCTAGCGATTTCAATGCGTATCTGGAGAAAAAAAAAAATAAAACGCAACTCTGAAACTTTAAGGGAGAATTATAAATCAAGGCATGACAGTAAACAAGTAATTTGTGAAGCCGTACTGTCTACTCAGTACAAACAAGAGATTCATCAAATAATAAAATACTACTTTAGAAGAAAACAAGCACAATTATTTTATAATTACAGCTGCTCTAGCCTTCTGAGGGCAGGAAACCTTCCTACCTCCATAGAATCATGAT
>VWPW01017452.1:0-37959 GCA_013389825.1 Crypturellus undulatus | reverse complement strand
TGAGCTCAGCACTGCTGCTGTGATTTGCAGGGAAGGAAAAATAATATACTACCCGGCTGAATACTAAGTAATAAGGATTTGACTCCTGTTTTCAATGCAGTCTATGACTGCATCCTTGGAAATATAGTTGTGTTCTGTTCTGTCTGTAGCAAAGCTCTTATGGATGGCTCGCCACGGTAGCAAATCTCACGGTTTGGTTTGGGGCAGGCAGGACGGGCAGACTTGTGTTGAAGGAGAAGTTTTCTGCCCAGAAGATGAACGCAGAGATTTGCACTGCACTAACACTGCGTGAAGACGCCGTCCCGCTTGGCACCCGTTGTGCCGCCGTCTCCGCAGGGGTCATACCGAAACGAAAACGCCGCGAGGACCGGACCGTGTCCCGGCGCGGGCACCGACTTCACTTTGAGACCTGAAATTGCTCTAGCCGCCAGGCAATGTTCTTTGGTGACACAAATGGAGTTAACCGATTCCAAAGCTTGTTGTGATACCTCTTTTCTCTTCCATTTTAGCTAAAGCAGACGAAGCTTTGAAGGCCAAAGAGAGAAGCGAAGAAGAGGCCAAGAAAAGAAAGGAGGAAGGTAACAGCTTTTCCTTTGGTCCCGCGCGAGGTTTGGGCCGGTCACGGATGGCTGTTCTGGAGGGCCCGACTTCCCGGGTGGGAAGTGATACGTGATACGGCCCGTTGCGGACGCCTTTATTGCTCCTCTTTGGTTACAAAGTGATTTTCTCGCTCTGTCTCTCTCACTACCCGNTTTGGGCCGGTCACGGATGGCTGTTCTGCAGGGCCCGACTTCCCGAGCGGGCAGCTCTGTGCTCTGCGCTCCGGCGCGTTGCTGACGCCTTTATTGCTCCTCTTTGGTTACAAAGTCCTTTTCTTGCTCTGTGTCTTCTCACTACATGAGCCCAAAGCCTAGATGATCCCTGAAGCCCGGCCCAAGCCTAGATAGTTTGTGAAGGCAGCGAAGGCTTCTTTGGGCTTCCTGCACATCAGGCTCCATGGGTGGGCGAGAAACTGAAGTGTCCTTGGCCATTTGGATTCAGATGGGTGCCGTTTTACACGATTTTTACGTTTTTACATGATTTCCCACTCCCGTTTGTTTCTAGATTTAAATGTCTTTAATAAGCTCCAAATTGTGGGACTTGCCGTGAAGTAAGGCAAGCATCTTGCAAAACTCTAATGTAATCTCTATTAAAAATTCATGGGATTGATTGCTTTTTTTTTTTAAATAAGATAGTTGAAAAATAAAGAATGTTTTGCAAGTCTAGGTGTAATATTCAGGTCTTCTGGAATATCTCGTCCCGAAATTCCTGCTGTGCTTGACAAAAATGTAAAGTGCAACGTAATTGTCTTGGAAAAATTTAAACTAACGCGTTGCCTGCTGTGTTGGGAGGAGGCGGGCGGTGTTCACGTTTAATAAACCTGTAGCTTCATGGTGTTTCCGAGGGGCTGAGCTGGTGCTGAGCTCCCGCTCCCCTCCGAGGCTCCGGGCAGTTGTTGCATCCCCAGGCAGGGTTTTCCGGGAGCCGCGTGGGGACGGCGCGGCCCTTGCTCTGGAACAGAAGCGATCGGGCAGGCGGGAGGAGCGGCATCTGCGCCGGCCCCTGCTGAATGGAGCAGCCCCGCCGGGCTGGGAAGCGCCGCGGCGGCCGCAAACACCCTGGGGAAATAAATTTGGCAGAAAATCAGCATGAGTAGATTTAATTATCACTCGGAGACCTTTCCCTTTTCTGGCTTAGTGATCCTGAAACGCGGCGTTTCCCTCAAATCTGCGCGGACGCTAAGCTTCGCTTCCCAATTTGTTCCTCGGCGCAATGATAAGCCAAGCAATTACTGGTTTATTGATTTTTCATCATGGCAAATTTAAAGTTGATTTTTTCCTGAAAAGGCAGGGGTGATTAAGTGTTTCCCCTCGGTTTAGTGCGAGAGAGCTGTGTGGCAGAATCTAATATCCTGAGGTCAACCTCTGCAGGCAGATAATACGGTGCCTGGGCCACGTGCGGAGGGGAGGAATCGGAGTACAGATGCGACAGGATATGTGCGGAGACAGTTTAATTTGCTCCGTCTCTGCGGCCGCGCCACGCGGGCCCTGCTCGGGCAGCGCTGCCGGCTCCGTCCTGGCCGCGCGCGGGACGGGGGTGCCGCCTGGCGCAGCCTTTGCGAGAGGTTCGTTTGTCATGGGGGTCGGTGGGGCACTGGCCGTGCAGCAGCGGTTCTGCTTTGGAGGCTTTTCCCCCCTCTCCTCGTTCCGTGTCAGTGGGAAGGGTCAGTGGAGGAGCTGGTGGGACGCTCGCCTGGGCACGCGGGCGCCTTTGGGAAGAGCCCGGCGTTCCCGGCTTCTCCCGGCCGTGGGGCAGGACTGGGAGAGGCGGGGAAGCTGCCCAGGTCCAAATGAGCCGTGGGAACAGCAGGGAACACGGACACAAGCGCTTTCCATGGATGCTGGTAGCTCAGCCCAGGTTTCCAGTGCCCTGGATCAGCCCCGCAGATCTCCCAGGCTCAGAACCACATTTTAGGTGGGAACTCTTTCACTTAAGCATTTTTAGCTTCCCTAAGTTACAGTAAAAGAAATCCAAATGCTTAGCGCATTTTTTGCCTAATTGTGTGAGTAACCCCCTATTTCCCACGTAAGAGGCTTAGTTAGACATCGAGAGCATCAGACGCTGGGTCTGCTCAGGACTGGGCTGTGTCCACAGTCACAAGCCCTCGGCTGCCCCGAACCATTAATTCCCGTTTATCCGCACGCTCCAGCATTCCCATGTGGAGACGCACGCCTGGGCCCTGCCGCAGCCCGGCAGGCGCACGCTGTTTTACTCGGCCCTTGTTTAGCACGAGGGAAAAGGTGGATTAAGGACTGTGGCTGCAGAGCTCCGATTGCGCGAGGTCAGCGCGTGGCTGCAATAAGTTAAAGTGCTTTACTCAAAGGGACGGAAATACATTACGCTGCCCCTAAGTTCATTAGTTACTGCCTTAGGTCATGGTTTTACGTTCAGTAAATTTTGGCGTTGTCAGTAGCTGAGGCCTCCGCAGGGCGTTGCGGCGGGAGGGAGAGGCTGCAGAAACGTCCCCTTGTCGGGACGTGGGGCAGCGGCGCCCGCTCTGACCTGTCTGTGTGCGAGTTTCATCTTTTTATTGACGTTTTGGAATTAAAAGCGAGCAGAAGCACACGGAGGATAACACCAGGAGGGGAAGTTCGGCAGAGTCGGGTGATGCAGGGCACGGCGCTGGGAAGAGCCTCCCGGTCTCCGCCGAGGCTGCGGTGTCCCCATGCAGGGCAGGTACCAAACCCGGTCCCGAAGCAGGAGGGCTGGCAGGGCCGTGGGGCCTCTGCAGGAGTCGCTCCCTGTAAGTATTTCTCACCTCTGCTTCTTGCCCCAGGGACGGTTTTGCTCTGCGGCTGTGCTAACACACGCAGCAGCATTTGCCTCTCTCCTTATTTTTCTCCAAAGGGGAAAATCCAATCGGTTTTTCTCTGGGTGACTCGCATTAAGATATGACACCTCATGTAAATAAACATTATTTTGAAACTAGTATTTTAATCATTAAGCCTTCTTTTCCTAAGCACCCCAGGGATCACGAAAGCTCCTCTCTTGCACCTGCACAGACAGGTGGAGCTTAGGCAGCTCAGGGCAATGGTGCCGTTAAAACCCTATGGGAAGAGCAGGAAGTTCCCTCCCTTCCCTTGTGGGCCTGTCCCGGGAATCCTGGTATTTGAGCCCTGCCAGTGATGGCCGAAGACCATCAGGTGCTCCTCAGACTGCAGCTGAGCTCTGTGGTGCTCTCCCAGGGCGATTTATGGCTGTTTCCACAAATTATAAGCCTGGAAATTTTCTTCAAGATTTAAGGCACCTGAGAAGGAAGGGCTGCTTGGGCACTTCATTAATGCTGCCTATTTTACTGGCTCCTTTCTTGCCGTGTGCTAAAGCCCGAGCCCGAGAGCAGCAGCAGTTAAGGTAATGGCATTGTAAAGCAATCACGTAATTAGTTATCTGAATTCAATCACTTAAAAAAGAATTTATAGCTGCGTATTGAAAAGCTGCTTCCAGAAGGGACAAATAAGCAGCGGAGCGGGGAGAAGAGTGGGAGCCAGGAGAGGACGGGCTCGGAGCAGCGGCGCGTTCCCTGCTTCCGTGTGGGATCCACGCGACTTGGGGACAAAACGGGGACCCCCGGCAGCAGGGGACATTGCTGTCCGTGTCACGTCCAGGAATCTGCTTGGAGATGTGTCCGTGCTGCTGGGATGAGTTTTTCCCTTGCTGTTTTTCCTGCAGTTCGGCACAGCGTGGGATAACACGCTGCAGTGAGAGCCTTTGTGGTTGCTCCTTCCTCTGTACCAGAAAGCAGCATTCTCCTGAAATCTGAGGCTAATTTATTCATTCATTAAGTATTTCACTTAAATTCTGAGGTTCGCTCTTTAAATTTCCATTAATTTGCACTGTTTGGTCTATTGAGGTTTTCATTTGTCAAAATTGTTAGCTCTGGGGTATTAGTTACGCAAATATTGATGTGTAGCTTTGGCCTGTTAGCTATCAATTGAAATCAGGAAATCGATGGACTTAATAGCTGCTCATTAGAGCGCTGTGTGGCGCGGCGGGTCCCGGCAGCGCCGCATCCCTGCGTGCTGCGGGCGCTCGTCGGCGTGGCGGGGCGGGCGTACAGGACGGAGCGCGGCCGGACGCGGTTTGTGACCCGCAGAGCCAGCGCGCCGGGTCCGACCACGTCGCGTCGGGACCCGCGTGTCCAGTGAGCAGAGCCCTGCGCGGGTTTCGGGGCTGCTGGAATGGGGGGTTTGTGCTGCCCCACGGGGAGCGCGCTCCAGAACGGAGCAGCGTGGAACAGCTGAGAGACGGGAAGCACCGAGTGCAGCAGGAAGGATGTTCTGGCCAGGCCTTGCGCTAAGCTATGCATAGAAATACCTGGGTCCATTCCTCAATTTACATTAAAAAGGCTCTGTGGATTTTAAATTCATTGCTCGCAGTCGGGAAGGGCCTGTCGTTCTGATTTGGGCCATAATCCTGCAGAAACATGTGCGTTTGGTTACGTTCAGGCATAAACCACCAGCTCAGATTCAAAGGCACCGCGTACAGCCAGGGCCAGGGCTAAATATCGGCAAGATGAAGTTCTTAGGTCTGCGTTACAGTTCTCAGAGGTAAATGCAAGAAAATGGTGTGACACTGCTTCGATTGAGCGCTTTTGTCCACTGGACAACAGTGGGTTGATGGAGGAGGAAAAAGAAAGACCCCCCCCGCCCCACGTTCAGTAAATGCGTGGGATGAGGGAAATACGGACTGAATTAATGATATTTAAAGATGACACAGGCAATTATAACTGAAAGGTCAGGGTAGGTGGCAGTTTTCCCAAGTATACAGAGTGCCAGAAAATTCCCCAACGTATATATTTTAATTGAGTTATGTTTTCTTTCCTTCACGTTGAAGCATTAAGGCATTACCCCATTCCTGGTTCTGCGGTCCTGTAATTTAACATGGCAAAATTCCCAGATCTGGTTTTCGACAGCAAAACCACATCACGCACAGGCCTCCTCCAGTAATGAAATACAACGTTGTGCCTGCTCCCACCCGTCGCCTCCCTTCTTGTTGAAGCAAAAGTGCATTTAATACACCAGGAAAAAAACCTCCGAGGGGGAAGAAGCGGAGCTGGATGCCCCAGCGGGGTGGGAATGTGGGAAATCCCTGGGAAAGGCGTGCGGAGGCGGCGCGGGCGGAGCTGGGCACCACGAGGGGTCGGGACGGTGCTGGGGAGGTTATTCCTGACGCAGGGATCTTACCAGGGCGACCTGTTGCCAGGACCCTCCATTGGGCTGGTGCCTTTGGTGTCTCGTGGCCCCACACGTTGGGGCTTCACCGAGACGGCTCTTGTTTGTGCTGCCTAAGGGCCTCTTGAGCTTAAATATACACATTATGTTTGGTTGGGGCTGGACAGATGTTTAGCTGGAATAAATGGCAATAGTTGATCTAATATTTGATCTGGATGTCTGGCCTAGGGAGGACCTGGGAGAACAAAAGACAGGCCCAAAACAACCTGTTTTGCTACTCTGCATTTCGTTTTGCATTTAGCCCTTATTTGGGGGCCCTGCTCCTCGTGACACGGAGCTGGGCACAGAAATGCCTTTAGTTATGTGAATGCGTATAATAGATATGTGTCTCGGCTTAATACGGACAAATTGTTATGTATTACACACATATGTAATATATACCCTCATCAGCCTGTACGTACAGTATAGAGGTTATTTGGGATGCAGATATATAAAAGATAGAAGCAGCCAGTAATTGCCTTTAAGATCAGAGCACAAAGCATTACCTTGGATTTTACAAGGCCAGCGAGCAACAAAAGAGCAGTAATTTATGAGCTCAGCGTAAAAGAATAGCATAATTGCATTAAAAATTAATGCTAATGAACACTAAAATGGGGAAGGTGGTTATGATGAAAGTTTGTATTCATCTTCCCCGGTTTGAATGATGGCTAGTGGCTTGATTAATGGCTTAATTTCTATCAATTAGCGGGGAAAAATCTCCTACGAGACAAGGGTAAATTGAGCATTGAATTACATCTCTTGCTTTTGTGCGCCGAGAGCGGCGGCTGCCGGCACCGCCGCGGACACCAGGGCCGGCGCATCCCGGGGGGCCCCGGCGCGCGGAACGGGCTCCACAAGGAGAGGCCCCGGCCCCGTGGGGCTTCTCCCGGGCTGCTGCCGCAGGGTGCAGGAAAAACAGGCAGGTCCGGGTGCGACTTCATCATTTTGAATGTCCAAAGTGAGGGAAGATGAACACACAGGAGTAGTTGCTGCTTATTAGTTAATCGTGTGGCTTTTTCTTATGCTTGAAGAGGAACGCGGGGGCACTTTCCCAGCCAGGTTCGTAGGCTACAGCCACCCGTGTAACCTCCAGTCTCGGGATTCCCGGGAAGGCGCTAACACGGGAGCCAGTCCCCCTGCGCTCCGCTGCTTCCCGAGTTCCCGGTGGGAACGCTGACAGGGACGAGGGGCTCTGCTGAGCTCACACCGCACCTATACCCACACACCCCCTCTATATTTATATATATATTTTATATATTTCTATATATTTCTCTGTATCTCTATGTATTTATATAGGTAACGGCGCTGCCCCGCGGCTTCCCCGGGGCCGCAGCGCCCCCTGGCGCCCGCGCGCTCGGGCCGTCCCTGCAGCCCCGGTTCGCGCTGCCCGCGGCGCGGCCCCGACGAGCCCTAATGCCGAATTAAGTTTATTTTTTTCGCTGTAACGCAGTGAAAAGACTTGCTGTGCAGTGAGTTAGTATTGATTTTTTTTTGTCTGTAGCCTCTTAGCTTTCTGACTCCATTATTTTTGATTTTACTATGAAATACATATCCTTCCTACTGACAGCTGACAAACAACATCTGGAAGTCATTCTATCTACCAATAATGTGTTTGTCAAAAATACCGTGCGCTAATGGCTTCTGCTTCCTCCAGTCCATTTTCCCCGCGTTAATGTCCCTGATGTAATCCTAAAAACACGCGGTGATTCTTGCCTCTCCTAACGATTTGTCATGGCTGCAGGTCCGCGCGGGGCTTGCTCAGCGCCTGCGGGCCGTGGCCGTGCTGAGTGTCCCCCCCGGCCGCTCGTCGCTGGGGGCTCCTCGATGCGGCCGCTGCCCAGGTGCTGCCGGCAGGGCCGCGTGGGCCCTGGGTGTCCTGCAGGGTGGCAGCCCGGCTCGGGCAGGGCAGGGGGGTGTCTGAAGCAGGTACCTGGGCCCGGCTGTCAGAGCTGTCAGTGTGTCCGGCTTGACGCCCGCGTAGAGTGGGACCATCCCTGACTTTTCACTTCATCGTATCCCTAAGGGCTGCATTCTCTGATGATCCCTAGCCGCAGCGGTACCTCCTTTGCTGCTCAGAAGTTGTATTTCTCCCCCTGTCGCGGGTCCCTGTTACCTCTTTTCTGAACGCTCTGCACAGCAGTAGCTGCTCTCTGCGGTGCCCTGCGCCTGTTGCCCTGCCCCAGGGCACCCCTGTCAAAACCAGAGGCCGTGAGGAGCAAACGAGCGGTCGCAGCTGTGAAAGGGAGCAGGGGGCTGGGAGGGCGAGAGGGGAATCCGCGCTCGCTGGTCACTGCTCTCGGCTACGGGTGAGGATTCACAGAGCCGCGGACTAGAGAGGCCGTAACTTTTCCAGGTGATTCTCCTGCCATAAATCCAGCAGTTATCCTGTGAGGACTTTGCTAGCAAATTCTGCTGTTACTATCTTGAATTATATCACATACTGAGCCATAACAGCTAACTCACCGCTTTTATTCTTATTAAGAAAAAAGAGTTTTCCTCTGTAACAGAGTATTTTAGCTCACACTAAAGGCTGGTTGGATTTTTATTCTGCTGGATAGTGCCTAAGTTGTGGAATACATTGAAGGTTTTGCTTAGACCTAGTATTTAATCCAGGCTTACACTAATGCGTCCTGACATTACACCTTCTCTTTTAGACCAAGCCACCCTAGTGGAGCAAGTCAAACGAGTAAAAGAAATTGAAGCTATTGAAAGCGACTCCTTTGTTCCGCAGATGTTCAGATCGAGTAAAGACATCAAAAAGGTTCGTTCTGCACATCCCGTCGGGGTGCGCTGCCCTCTCAAGGCCGGGGGGACATCACGCTGCTAGTGGAGCTGCCACTGGTGACAGCAGCAGTGGGGACGGCTCCGAGGGCCAGCGCTGGAGTCGGCGCTCCGATTCTCCAAAATGCGTGTTGGGGGTCAAGGAAGAGCAGGTTTAGATGCGTGAGACGTTTAAACGAGACAACTGCTTTGACAGTATGTTTGGCCATTCAGATTACTTGAAGTTCTTTTAAAATCATGTGAAATCATGGTGTGTTTTTAAGGGAAGGCAGAATAATTAAAACACAAAGGTAATCATACATTTAGAATGTAGTTAGAAGTCAGTATTCTTAATTCTGCTTAACCAAAGCCAAACTTTAAAGCTGTATTTACCTACTGAAATAAGTGGCATGGTTTTCAGACAGCTTCCAAAGAGTAGACAAAACTAACTTAAGACATTCAGGCTTCAAAATTTTATCCGTATTTTGGCCATTAGGTCTCAGAGAACCCAGACATTTCTGTCTTTGGAAGAATGCAAGGAAAGGTCTGTTTTTTTTTTCCCGTTTGACAGTGTTGTGTTTTCAATGATGCTCGCACGTTTCCCATGGCCATTCACCATGCTGTCCTNAGTTAGAAGTCAGTATTCTTAATTCTGCTTAACCAAAGCCAAACTTTAAAGCTGTATTTACCTACTGAAATAAATGGCATGGTTTTCAGACAGCTTCCAAAGAGCAGACAAAACTAACTTAAGACATTCAGGCTTCAAAATTTTATCTGTATTTTGGCCATTAGGTCTCAGAGAACCCAGACATTTCTGTCTTTGGAAGAATGCAAGGAAAGGTTTGGGTTTTTTCCCCGTTTGACAGTGCCGTGTTTTCAGTGATGCCCGCACGTTTCCCATGGCCATTCACCGTGCTGTCCTTCGAGGAGTCTTCAGGGAGTTCCTAATGCTCCCTGGGGAGGCTGCCGCTTGCCCAGCCCTCGGCAGCACCTTGGACCTGGCCCCGGCTGCGGGCGCAGGCAGCTCCCGCTCCGCATCCCGAGGGGAATCCTCGTACGAGGAGCCAGAGCAGGGAGCTGCGGAGCTGGCCCAGGCCCGGCAGCACTCACACGCAATTCTCTTCTCTCTCCTTCCAGTCCACAGAAGCTGCTGAGCTAAAATACGAACCTGTAACCATAGGAGCGGGGGCTGCCGACACGGCTGCCCCTGAAAAGGACACGACGACGGCCAGCATTCCCACTGCCATCAAGTACCAGGACGATAACTCCTTAGCGCACCCCAACGTAAGTGTGCGGATACTCGCTTTATCTTTAGGGGAAAAAAGAGTCCACCGAACCACCGAGTGAAAGCGGCTTCATCCAACATAACTGTTTTTTGCTGCCTCTCAAATAATCCATGTGCTGAAGGCTGCTTACTAATGAGCTGCTCATTGGCTCAGAAGGATCCCACCCCCTGCATAATCCACAACAGCAAAACCACAAAACAAGAGGTTTGCTGCTCTTCTGGCTAAAAGCCAAATGAATGTGAGCATTTTTTTCCCTTAAAAAAAAATCTATTATACAACTATAAGCTCTGATAAAAATGATGTCGTTTTAGTGTTACATACATGTTATACATTTTAGAATGAAGTAGCCTGCTAATTTAATGAAGGAAATTTTAAGAAGTTTAAGAAAAGATGCTTTTGGTGTATGTTGTTTGAAAGCCGATGGAGGACTCAGCACTTTCCCACACTTTACCAAATTCTAAAGCTTTAACTAGCTGACAGGCTTTTTTAAGATGGGATTTTTAAATCAAGGCAGTTAAGCTTATGCAAATTCCTTTGTGGACACTTAATTGGAAATAAAAGTATTTGCAG
The DNA here is from genome assembly GCA_013389825.1 of Crypturellus undulatus. Classification (NCBI taxonomy): domain Eukaryota; kingdom Metazoa; phylum Chordata; class Aves; order Tinamiformes; family Tinamidae; genus Crypturellus; species Crypturellus undulatus. The sequence continues at coordinate 27,533 of VWPW01017452.1, read as the reverse complement.
TACATTTTTTTTAATTAGCACAGTAAAAATGATGTAAAGTAAATTCATATAAGTACTGAATAGTGAACGTGGCTACGGAAGATGGAAGCCCTGCAAGATATGAGAAACTTTCTCTTTTTTGCTTTTTACTTAAGCACCCTTATGCAGCCGTGCTTTTCCTAGCGTTGAGATGGTTGATGTTGATAAGTCTGTAACAAACGCAGATAAAGGTGACAGAGTTGTGCCTACTTTTCCCCTCCCCATTCTCCCTGCAGCTGTTTATCGAGAAGGCAGAAGCAGAAGAAAAGTGGTTTCAGAGGCTGATGGCACTGCGGCAGGAACGGCTCATGGGCAGCCCGGTGGCCTGAGCAAACTGCTGGGAACATAATATAGAAATTCCCTGTGATGCTAAGAAACCCTACCGTTCCGTTCACCTGTCTCTTTTCGCGGGATTTTAATACTCAGTGAGTGGTACAGAGAGTGAGTATTTCATCTGAATAAACAAGAATGTTCCATCATCATTTTTTTCCTTAATTTATTGCAGGGTCACTTGTACTGCTAAGCTACCTGCTGCTGCAGGGAAGGATATCATGGGGCTGTCACTTGATTTTCTACTGAATTTCTCTTGTGTGCAGAAGACTTGACAGACAAACCAAAACAAAAAAAAAAGTTACGTCTCTGTATCTATATACGCAGCCTGTCCAAGAAAGTTCAGCATTAGCAGAGGCAGCCCAGGAGTGCAGATGGTCCCACCTGGGCCACGGGATCCTTTGCAGCTGAGGGAGGATTAGGGCAAATTTTATTGCTGTTTTCTCTTCCGTCACTCTTGTCCTTGCTGCACTCACCTGCCTGTGTATTGGTAAGAACCTTTACTGACCAAAACCAGTGGCATACCCATTTCTGGACAGAGCAACTCTTTTTAGTATATGAAGTTCCTATTTGTCAAAATAAGACTTGGAAAGAATGAATTGTCATGTTTGCATCCAGTTTGTCTCAGAGACACCCATCAGTGTATTAACACCAAACACCATCCAAAACAGGGAAAAACCCAAAGCATTTCTTCCCAGTTATCTGGCAAATCACCAAATCTGTGGGAAAACTATAATATCAGTGGAAGATTTATGGAAATAATTCATTTAAGAAGCTATTTCTTGTTTTAGGGCTTACGTTCTGTCGTCCTATCCCAACTCTTACTGGAATGTTCACTTCACATACTTGAAGTCTCTCATAGTAGTGGCGTGGGAGGAGGAATGGTGAGGAAGGGGTACATTGTTTTCTACTAGATACCATCTGTTACAAATTAGAAAATGTTCCATTCTTGCTGTTATTTAGCACAATACACATTTTAAGGGTGCTTCCCCAAGCAGGTCAGTGATGCCTGAGCCTGTGTAATTGAGGCGGAGGTCATGCGGAGCAGACTCTGACAGTCCTAGCAAGGCCAAATGTTGCCGCTCGCAAGAGGTTTAATCTAATTGTGCCGGCTCCCTTGCTGTTAGGGCTAAGCTGGATATTGAGAGCACCCATCCCTGTCATGTTCGTGCTCTTCTGCCACGTTCATTTGCATTGAAGCTCAGAGCTTCCTGCTGCCCAGCCCCGCGTTAAGGGTGCTGGGCCGGCGTTCTGCAGCGCTGCCGCGCTCAGGACCTGCTCTGATTAAACTGGTCAAACTTGGGACACAAAGAGCAGCTGCTCTGCTGGGCAGTGGAACAAAGTCTGCCTAGGGCCAGGGGGTAGAGGGGCAGCGTTGTTAATTATTACTCTATCCTCAACTTGAGTAAACTCCATTTTTCCTTATTTTGCCTTTACTTGAACAGTATCTCATAAAAGATTAAGGTTTTTTTTAATATTCCAGTATTAAATTATTATAATAATTATTGTAAGTATTAATAAGCAGATACTGAGTCCTTGAATTGATATAGTTAAGTAGGCAATAACACCAGCATTACCCTCATTCTATGACCAGCTATGCAAGAATAAGGAAAATCTTAAAAAAACTTTGCGATTGAAATTATTTTGCAAAATTTTGTACATTTTACGTGGGTTAACAGAATGGATACCTGCCCAAATAGAGGTGCTGTCCACAAGGTCCATTTATGGCATTTTTCCTGGAGGAGAAGCCAAGCGTGTTACCCAACTAGAGAGGCAGATACCAATGCCAGGAGCGATGCCTCAGCGTGGGCATGGAGCTCACATCCATGATTACAAGGTAATCACCACCGACCTGGGCAACGCACTCCTGGCTCTAACCGCCTGCTCCTCATAATTCCTAAACAGGGTCATATCTTTCTGTAATAACTGTACTTTCTTAGAAGGTTTTTATCTAAGGTGTTCTGATGTAAACCATTAGTTTTTAGGACTCTTGCCTGTGAGTTTGGTTTTTTCATATGTTCCACTTTTTTCTAGCGAAAGTGATTGGATTCCTGATTAGGAAAAAGGAAAGAAATAGTAGTTTGGTACCCAGCTAACACACAGGGCTGTTCAGAGTGTGGTTTTATGGCTGCTGTCGTGTTCTGTCACTCGCATCTCTCTGACATGATAAGCAGTAACACAAACTTCCTCCTAATACCAAACTACCTTAAATCTGACCTAGACGACTCGCGTGTAGGAGGGAGAGGATAATGCTGTAACTTGATCCATTCAGACTTGTGGTAGTCAGCAAAGACCTCTACCCTTAGAAATTACATTAGCAAACTCATTTCACTTAGCCTACTGAACAGCCATCATCAATTAAAATCAAACTAGGCTGATCTTGATTTGATAACTTTTAGGTAAAATGTCCATTATTCATTTCTGATATCTTGAGTCATCTGGCATCTACATAATTATTTTTTATTGGGGTAACTGCTTGAAAATTAGTTCTGTTTCTATTACAATTATTGTTACAATAATTTTAAAAGATTTGTACCAGTAAAATAATGGTGTATCAGAAAACAGTGCCAGTCAGGAGCAGATCAAATTTTACTACTTCTGCTTAAACATCTGAGATATGAACTAGGACTGCATGGACCTGAAGGCCATTTTTCTATCAGAAACCCAAAACCAACCTTCTCAGTGATTACAATTTTCCATTTGTCAAGTTACAAGAGGCAGGTTATTTTTAGTGGAGCTCCTTGAACTCTAAAACCCTGGTTCAAAAAGGATCATGTTGAACCCATAACTTAATCCACCCATGACGCAGCATCACGCTTCTGTGACTCCTTCAACCTGCAGCAATACTAAAAGTAATATCCCCCAGGAGGAAGGGAAGCAGCCTTGATGCCTAATGGGCATTACGTCTCTCTCGCCTAAGCTCCAAACTAAGGTGGGCCCAATTTGTACATGGAGTGAAAAGGTTTGATTCTTGCTCAGCCTCCCAGACCTGTGAACTATTCCCTGCTGCACTACCTTCTCCTGCTAGGAGGAGGGGGAATAAAACCCTATAACAAGTATGTGAGGAAGCAGAATTCTCCACAGCAGAGCTCTGCTTATTTAAAATATTCATCAGTCTTAATTTTATTGTAGTGGACATTTCCTAATTTCTTTTTCCTGACTTTTTCCTGGAGGCCTGGAGCAAAAAAAAAAAAAAAAAAAGTGGCGAAGGCCAGGCCAGATGACAGGACTTTGACACGGAGTCCCTGGAGAACTGCTGCCCTGGGGCGAGGAGGTGGGACGCGACACCCCTGTGAGGAAGGTGGAACGATGGGTTTTACTGCTCCAGCCAGCAGCAGGTTGTGCTTCGCCTCCAGGGACGTTCCCTTCCCTCGCTGACGTGTGCCTCACTACTTGGAAATTCTTACTTTAGTGCTACTCAAACCCATACAGGAGAATTAAATGTGCTACTTGACTATAGTTTTTGCTTCTTTAGAAAAACAATACGGAATAGGGCTCATTCGCAAGGGGAACAGTAATGAGATGAGACGATTCTTGGCCCGTTGGCACCCATTTTGAACAGTCTGTAGTTTCCAAAATTGTCACCTGTGGTCAGTGAGTTCCCATGTAGAATCCTCATTCCCACTAGATGTCCCTCTAATCCCAGAGCAGGCAGCAGCAAACCTCAGCGGCAACCTCAGAACGGGAGGCTGCGGAAGGGGATGCTGGGCACCAGAATTTGCCTTTCTGCTCCTTAATCAGAGCTGAAGTTACGGTAGCATGAAAAAGCAGTTAGCTAATAGCTCTCTGTACGACCTCTTACTTAGCATCTCAATCGGTATGGATAAAAATATTAATCAAAAAGGTCAAACCCAAGCATTTATCATAAAGTCAGTGCAATCCTTGCAGAATATTATAGGAAAAAAAGGGGGGAAAAGGTGTTCTCTGGTGTCACCTGTGTGCAGAAAGCACCGACCGGAGGCTGCGCTGCCCTCGCGCAGGACCGGCACCTGCTCTGGACGCTGCGGGTGGCTGCTCACACGGGCTGCTGGCAACTCCGGGGGTTTCATGCTTTAGTCCTGAAAGGAAGACGTTAATGAATCTCATTAATTATTATTAAAATGTTATTAATGGCAATTAAATACAGCTATCATTTCTAGAAATGTTGACCTGCGTTTCTGGATTCCTTTGCAGTGAGTTTCTGAGTATCTTTTATACAAATTGACATTTCATTATTCATGCAAGTTACAGAGCTCTGTGACTAATTGATTATGTATTTAAATAAAATATTAATATAAATGTTGTTATTACATGTCTATCTCTAGTTGCTTATAGTGGAATCCTAATTTTATCTGACATTTATGAACAATTCATAATAAACTGTCTTTGCAAAACACTCTGCATTGGACTGATATTACAGATGGAATGGAATCAGCTTTTTAACAGCACTGCCAAAAGACCATTTCTGCTACAAATCTGCATCTTTAAACCTACCTGTAAAGGAACTTAACTGTAAAAACGTAAGCAGTAAGGATACATCGTTTATGCCAATGCACTTTACATTTAAATAGTAACTGCTGATCCTTACAAAACTGACTGGGGAGTGAAAACTGATTGTCCAAGTCCTCTCAAGTTACCTCCAACCTTGGCTCTGACATTGCTCTCTAGTCCACGGAAATAAACAGCACAGAGCTGATCAGTGCACCCCAGGAACCTACTACCAGTTTTTCCCAAAGAATTTAGAAAAATAATGGCCTATTTTTAATATACTGTGCTGATTTTCAGTAGTATGAACAGAACTAGAACTTTTCTTACACTTTTGGAAGTTGGAGGCTGTGACAAAGGTAATTAAAAGTAATTGTGTAATAAAAGCTCACACTATGTCTCTGTGTGAACTGATGAAAAGTAGTTCTGATAGTTATGTGTTGCCTTACATGGTAAGCCAGTCATATACTGTGACCATTCTGAGCTGCACAAACTTGATAACCTGTGCAATTAATATACTTATATACTATTTTTCTTACAAGCCTGAGTTGAATACGACTTTAATATCATGTGCTAAGGTAGCAAGACTTTTCTTTTTCAGTCACAGTTGGGTGCCGTGGGACCAGCACCAGAGCGAGCCTGGGCAGCGGCTCTGCTCGCCCGCCCAGCGCCAAGGAGGGGAAAGTTGCCAGGATATAAGGAACAAATGAGTCCACTCATAAAAGACGGTTCACGCTCAGCATCTTCAGCATTTGCTTTTTGGTCACTTGGCTGTCTGGCCCTTGGGAATGGCAAGATTTGACAGCAGCAAATTGCTGAAATAATTCATGAACAAAATGCCACTGCTTCCTAATAAGTAGGCATCTGCTGCCAAAGTTTTTATAAATCAATAGCTACCAGATACCGTGGCAAGAGACTGGTTAAAACACACACAATTCTGGATCAAATTCCGGTGTCACTGGAATCAGTGATAAACACTCTTATGAGGAGCATTTTTTTTTTCTTTTTTCTAAGAATGAGACTATATTTGTTTAATGCCTCACTTTTCACCATACTAAACAAAGGAAGAGGGAAAAGTAGCAAAATTAGGATGGATTAAAACAAATGCTGTTTCACTAATGAAAAAATAAATTTTAGAATTCATTACTACAAGATGTAATCAAAGTAAAAAGCTTAACAACTTTTAAATGGATTTATTATATAGAGCAATTTGAATTACAGACGCATACGTTTAGAGAGAAATGAAAACATGTCCTGCCAGTCTTGCTACAAGGATACCGTATTCTCAGGGCAGGCTGTGTCACATACAGCTATTGTGCACTTTCTGGTAGTGTCTTATAAAGAAACTTGTAAATAAGACACTGAACATCAGACAGACCCCACAGCCTAATACAATTTGGCAATTCCTACATTTCTTATATAGAAGTTATTAAATAGATGAAAGCACTGATTTTAAAAGGGAAGCACTCGCTCACGTTTCTGTGAATCTAGCAGAGTGTATTTCACCAATTCTTTTAATTGGGAGTCTGTGATAAAGAAAAATAAAAATCTCACTATTTTACGTAGTTAAGATTTTAAAGATACGTCAGACTGCATATACAACTGACACAACCTGGTGCTCTCTATTGCAGTCTAAACAATATTTGTTGCCCTGATAATAGCATGCAAGCATAATTTATTAATTTATACATTATTGATGTATAATTCATGTGCAATGGGAGGAAGTTGGTCTGCAAGTTATAAATGGAAGGTTATCAAGAACTTGCAAAAGTCAGTGACAATTCTATATATAGCTAGTCCCACTGCCTGCTGTGTGCATGCAACAAAACACGTTTCTTACCAATGTTGAAAGTACAAGGCTTGGAATTTTCTGGATACATAAGTTTCAACTGTAATATATATATTAAAAAAATTAAACTACTAAGTATTTTATCAACTTCAATGTCAAACAGTAGCCTTTAAGGATATTCCCCAATTGTACAGAGGCTATACTATTGTCAGGAATGTTTTCTATCACAGACTCTTGGGTGGAAGAAAATTAAAGATTTTGCGATAACCGCAGAATACAAAAAATAGCTCTTATAAAAAGCAGGAATTATATTCCACAATTTATACTTGACATAAAATATAGCTCGATTTACCTACTTAAGGCTGACAATGCACTTCTGAAGGGTATTTTATATTTAAGCAAAAGCACTTAGAAAGCAGTTTGGTTTACATTTCCCTATAGTTTTACATCTGTCTTTTTCCATTTACTTCATTGGGGTCACCCCACTTTTAAACCAGCTGAAGTTTCATCCGTGGCAGAGCCGGGATCATGGCCTAAATGAAGAGACTGAGAAGTTGTCTCTCGTGTTCGGATTTGAGTTCAACAGAAAAGTCTCCTTCTACTGATGAACTAGAGAGCAGTCATTTTGTTTCTTGGCATCTTCTCTGTATATGCAGAGCTGGAAAGTGCTCTGCTAATCAGTATAATCTGAAAGGAGTGACAGGCAATATGAGCTCAGCTTTGGTGAGTTGGAAATGGTCATCCTCTACAACAGACTTTTGCATTACAGACTGTTAAAAACTGCCCTGGGTCCAGATTAGACTTTATTAAGATGTTTCAGTATTTCCTCCCCCTGAGACTCTGCAAACCACAAATTTCTAGAGTAAAGATGGTATCTATTAGGGGAGGAGGGGAAAGGAATTAAAATAAATACTAATAAAATAGGAAAAAAACTTAATTAGACGCCAGGGAAGAAAAACCAAATTCACGGTGTTTTCATCATTGATTTATCTTGGTGTTTCTTTTGTGAGACAGAAGGACTCGGGACACCGTTAAGACAGGATACACCATAAAGTGCTTGTGAGCCTGTGCCTTACAGCAGGCGTCACCACGCAGGCAGACGCAAAATGCAAGGAAATGCAGCCACAATCTTGGCCTGAGGATCTCAGCATACAAAACTACTACAGACTGCGCTATCCTGTAGTTAGAGCAGTACTTCTTTATTTTTAATGCTTATGTGTATTTGTTTTAAAGCAAGAGAACCCTGTAATTTAGTTACAATAACGATATATATATAAAATCTAGCTAGAAATACTGTTCTTTGGTAAACACTCTCAGAATGACTCTTGGCTTTCATTCTCGCAAACCAGTTGCTGGCTGGAACTCAGCCTGGGTAAACATCTATGCAGTAATCCAATTTTCACCTCCAAGTGTTAAGCATCCCCACTGGTTAAAAATAATCCTTGCAGACAAACAGTAGCTGATGACTATGCAGACACACAGACAGGAATATTTCTGTATTTCTCAGTAAGTGCACTATATGTTCTTCAGATATTTTAGTATATTTTATATAGCTCTGCAATTCTAAATAATCTAAGCATAATTTTTTTTTCAGCATCACTCTAATTCATTTGTACTCTGCATGGAACAGAAAACATAAGGCAACGTGAAATAGCTACAGAAAAGAGCTGTTCCACATGAGGAGTTAAGATGAACAGAAATGTTAGCAGAAAGTGTTTTGGACAGAAACCTAAACAAACATCTATAAAACAGAGAGAGAATAGAGAATTATAAATACCAACAAGATGTCAATATGGCAAAGTGACCTTTTGTTCTAAATGAATATGTTCAACAAAGCTCTGAAGTCTGAATCAGATTTAAATAGTCATATCACCAAAATGAATAAGAATTAAGAAGGTAAATTAATTCCTAAGGGAAATCACTGTAGATCTCATTAGTTCAGGAACAAGATACCTTAAAACTTTTAATTAAAGATAATATTTACAGCAAATGAATAAGAGTTGGCAGGTTTCAGCACAAACCATAATCTCATTTATGCAAAGTTTTCTTATATTAAGCCAGACATCATTAATCTCATTGGAGATGCCCTCCAGACTGACAGTGCTGCAGCATCGAGGTGATTTCTTACAGAAGCCTTTTTATCTACACAAAAGAAATCTAACTCAAGCAGACACAAACCATAAAAAGGCCCAAGCAATTAGAGATATCACTCTGTGCAAATAGACTACTGACTTTATCACGTTAGCGAGCCTCTCATAATGAGCTCACTTCTAACAGGGCCCATCTCCCCACCAGCAGCCGAAAAATTAGCAATAACTAGAACTCATATTGCCTAGCTATCTGCACAGTAATCCGTCCAGGATGTTCCCTGACTCGGAAGGGAATTTCATCTTTCGGAGTCTGAGTTCACATAAAATTAAATAGCAAACTGTAGGTTATCTGATGTGTGCCAAACAGCTGTTGAAGGCTCCACATTTCCATTTTACAGTCATACTAAATTGGTAACAGCTATCTGTCTGCACAAGACGAATCATACAAAGGCTAAATTGCACAAAACCAAACCTTTTTATATTTTTATAATACTTAAATAGTTTCTGTGTTCAGAATAAACTGACGCTGTGTTCTGTGTCAAATAAACACCATTAAAAATACTTATTTAGTTAGCTTTTGGTAGAAGATTGCAAACCAAGATAACCACTCTGAAACAAACATTTTGAGGAGATAAAACAATCAGGAGAGTAAGAAATGGCAAGTTTTTGTATCCAATGTGCTAACTATGCTAAAGAAAACTCACCTTGCTGGGTTGTTGCAAGGAATATATTCTAGCACACCATGTCATGTATATTAATGAACTGTAATAAACAGTAGCAAAACCAAACTGCTCCAGGGCATATGTATAATAATCACGGTCTAATGACATGTAATTAATAAATGAGCCCTGTACACAAACCTAGCCACTTCGGTAAAGCCACAGTGTATTGCATTTCTAGTATCATCTACCTTCAGAGGAGCTTTAAAGTGCACGGATTAAAAGACTAACTAGGGTGTGAAGTACGACATTACTACAATGTTTGTAATATTTTTCTGCGCCGTTTGAAACAAAGGTTGAATTCTGACTCTGAGCAATAAAAAATGTTGTTTGATAATATCGTAACTGGCACGAGATTTCGTTAGAAAAAGCCCCAAAGCAGCGGAGTTCACTTCCATGACCACAGCCTGATTTGCTTTATTTGCTAATCTTTCATCAGAAACGTACAGGCAGGTCTCGGGCTTCCCTGGATAATCAATGCGCAGCCCTTTTCCTGTCACGCTTCCCAGCCCACCAGTCAGTCAGCATCCACGTCTCCACCGTAACAACCGCTCCAACCCGGAGTGCACCGTGAGGCTGCAATATCACCACTTGCCGGGATCTAAACACAAGTGTACATGAGTAGACAGCAAAATCAATGCTCACCTGATTACAGATATTTTTCAAAAATATTGCAGGCTCCGTTCATTCATCTCTCATGTCGGGTTTCCACTGTGGGCCACGCACCAGCAGAGCTGCTTGTGCAGCGGCAGGATCCTGGTGCAGCTGCAGTGCCTACCCGTGCCCCTTGCTGCAGGAGAGCTAGGGAGATCCCACAAGGATCTACCTCCACGGAAACACTTCAGTGCTCTCCAATCCCACCTGGTTATCCAGGGCACATTTTCCCTCTCTCCCCTAAATTCTGGAGCACTGAAATAGAGGAGGAGAAGAAGGGGCTTCTCTTCAGTCCCTCAATACAAGATGCAGAAGAGCTAATAAATAACCCAGCTCTGAAACAACTTGGGCATCCAGAAGAATTTTTCCATTTATACTTTTTTTTCCCTTCTCCATAACTTTCCTACTTTAGGAAGAACGAAGATCAGATTCCCATGCATCTGAACCTTCCAAACTCTCCTCCTTACGGAATATTTACACGTAAACAAAGTTTTTATATGTGCACCCCATACACTCACCATCACCCTCCACTTTTAGGAAAAACAGGTAATACTCACTCCATTCGACGGCTGAACCCTTCCTTTGACCATGCCCAAAAGCAGATTTTACGGAGAGGTTTCCCCTTTGCAAGAGCCAGCCGAAAAGCAGGCAAAGAACCAATTTTTCCCCCTTTCCGTTTGAGCACTAATCCTAACCATTTCCCTCCCGGAGCCACTGCAGCTCAAGGGTAGGGAATGAGCCGCCGGCCAGGACTTTGGAAAGAAACTGCTGTAAAGCCTGAGGAATCCGATACTCGAGAGCCCTGAGGAGGTGTGGGGCGAGAGGAAACCCTCACCCACAGACCACCTGCAAGAGCCCCCCGCAGCCACGGAGCCCTCACAGGCCGCGCTTACTCCTCGGCTTTAACGTCAAACATTACTGGAAAATAAACATATATGTAGGTATTTTATACATATATGTGTGTATTACATATGTGTGTCTCTATATAATACACGCACACACACATATATGTATTTTTAAAGCAAGCTGCTCTGCTGTTTACCACAGTATCACTTTGCTCCCCTTTAGCAAACGCTAGCGAGGCCGTTACTCAGAAAAACGTCTTTTTTTATTTTTTTCCCCCCAAGCAGCTCGGCGCGGGCCAGAGCCGGCCCCGCAGAACAGGGACTTTGTGCGACTGCCACCTAGCGAGCAGTAACACAAAGTTATTTTCTGGGCTCGCGGCCGTACGAGCCGCTTCGCCGGTGCCCGCGCTCCGGCCGGCTCCATGTGGCGCAAGAAGTCCCGTCACGAGACCTCCGTTTACGACTCGTTTTCACACCAGAAGGCGCTATGTATACACACGCGTCGGTTAAGAATAAAATAAAATAACTATTTTCAAACATACTTTCAAATATTCAGCATTCCACGTTTCTGCCTATACCTTGACGGACTGCGTCTCTCCTTTAAAACGTACCTGCCCCGGTGCGCTGGGAACTCGCGGGGATCCCGCAGAAAGCGCGGCAAAACCCGCCGGGATCGGGCACTGGTACCGGTACCGGTACTGGATCCGGATCGGTCCCGGTACTGGTACCGGGGCCGGTACCGGGCGGCTCTGCCGGCGCCCCCAGAACCTTCTGGAACCGGGTCTCGCGGCGGCGTCGGTTGCCACGGCAACCGCGGCCCCTCCGCGCCCCGCCTGTCTCGTCACGCCCCGCGGCGGCCAATGGCAGCGCTGGAGCGGCGTCACGTGGTGGGAGGGGTCGGCGGGGATCGGCGCGCGGGGCCGCGCGGCCGCAGAGCGCGAGCGGGGCCGGCGGGCGAGGAGCTGCTGAGGCGGCGCCATGTTCGGGGGCCTGGGGCGCTGCTTCGAGGAGGACCCGTTTTTCCGGTGAGGGGCCTCGCCGGAGCCCGGGGGCGGCTGCGGGGCTCCCCCGGGACGGAGCCTCCCGCGCGGGGGTCGCTGCCGCCGCGGGGCTTCGCCGCCCGGAGCCGCTTTGCCGAGGAGCAGCCGTTGGGACCCCCCGAGGGACGCGGTTCGGGCAGGGCTGAAGCCCCAGCGCCTCGCGGGGCGCGGGCGGGCTCGAGGTTACGGAGCGGGTTAAGACTGTCCCCAGTGCTCCTGAATACCCGAGTTTGGGGTTTTACTCCCATTCCCGCTAATGCTCTTTATTTTTTTCCTGGGTCGTGTTGCAGTGCAGAGCGCGGCACTAACCTCGCAGCGGTGCGTGTTGGGGTGAAGGCGTTGCCGTCGGTTGGAGCTGCCTGATTTGTATCTTTAACAACTTAAAGAGGAAAAAAAAATTTTTTTTTTAGCTTTAAATATATTAGTTTATTCAGAAAACTGTTTTTGAGCACCTGCCGTGGATGTCCATGATAAATACAGCCCTGAGTGGTTCTTACGTGAAAACTCTGTAAGTGCCTCTGTGAGATCACGTGAAGTGTTAATAGAAAACGTCTATTTTTCCAGAACTTATTTGCAGAGCACGTGAGTACTTCAGTTGTTAGGCAGAAGGGCTTCTTTATTTCTCTTCCAAGAGTTCCGTGATGGAGCTTTAGCGGTTACTGTGTGTGTGTGTGTTTAGACTACAGAATTAGTTTAGTTTCCTGTGGGAATCCTCATTTGCTTTGGAAGGGTAGGCTGAAATAGCAGGTGCTCCTCTGGGGTGCTGGGAAAGCCCCAAAAGCTGAAGCACCCGCTTTGAATTCAAACTTGCACAACTTGTCAGAAACTAAGTTGCAGCAGGTGAGGAGGAGAACTCAAAGGAGCTGATTTTTTTTTTTTTTGATATGTTGCTTTAGCACATGGGGCTTAATTACAAGCANATTTTTTTTTTTTTTTGATATGGTGCTTTAGCGCGTGGGGCTTAATTACAAGCTAAGTAGCTAAGTGATGGCAGTGGGTGGACAAGGAAGGATCATGCAGTGGGGCTCCTGCCGTGGGTTTGTTGACTCTCCATCTCCTGGCTACAGGGTATTCTAGCTGAGATTGCTCTTGCAGCTCTCCAAGCAGGTCTGCTGCAGAAGCAGGTTCTTGGCAGTGGGATGGCTTCTGGAGCTCTACAAACTTGGATGAGTGCACTTGGCTGCTGGCTTGTTAAAACAGCATGTACCTTGCTATTGGTTACACCTGCAGACACTGCAGAAAATTCGCTGTATGTATTCCTTATGTGAGTGAAAATAAAAGTGAAAATGCAGTTTATAGTAACCTGTGTATTCAAAATATGCTTTCATGATCCTCCTAAATACCAACTGCTCTTCTCTTGCTTGTTAATTTTTAGTGTAGTCGCTGGCACAGATGAAAAGGGGAGAGAGATGTTGGAATAGTTAGGAGGGAGCATGTGCATACAGGCAAACATGTGAAATGCAGGGAAGGGACTGAGACATGCTCTTTTAGTGCTGTCCTGGTGCGTCTGTCTTACAGATAGGGAAATGAGCTTACTGCTTAATATAAGAAGATTAGCTTCCAAAACAGTGTCATACTAGGCTTCCGTTGCCTCACAAGGAGAGGTTTGGACTGTTGGACTGGGAATAGTGCCCAGGTTAAAAGCAAGGTCCCCGTCCCTGAGCAGCTGTGCTGGGAAGCACTGCTCCGTGTGCCAACGTGCTTCCAAGGCCTGGCTGAGCTTCCCTCAATAGCTTGGACAGGTGCAGAACTGGAATCTCCTCTGCCAAGTCGTGCCATGTTTCTGATATACCCTTGCACAGGTTTTGTTTTATTGCTCCAGGTGCTATATACAGTGTGCTCCTGCAGCTTTGAACTTTTAAGTGTGTGTTTTTTGAATTAGGTAGCTAAATAATACAAAACACAGTTTTGAGAAATGAACTGCATTTCTTCTAAGATACTGGTTTTCAACTGAACAGAAACATGCAATGAGGAAAGGAGGAGCAATCATTTGCCACTTGGTGCTGATACTATAATTGCTTTCAGCTGGAACATAGAGCCTTAAACTTTAGAAGCTGAACTTGAATCATACAGGAACTAAACTTGCCAACTGATGTGTCTGCCAGTGCAGTTCTTCACTGTGTGTGTTAGCATCTCCCTTTTCATTCTCAATATTGTTTTTTTCTGTATAGTTGTGTTTGTTTTATATCGAAACAGGCTTGGAGGCTGGACTTCTGGTTCCCTTCAGTGATCCCTTCAAACATATGAATGTCAAGTGAAGGTCAATTTAACTGACTGCTAGTGCAAATCTGTTCTTGCAAAATAACAGAGCAAGAAATGTACAAATGGTTGATATTTCTATTTAGAACTTAGGAAATAATTTATTATGGTTAATGTTTAGGACACTAAATCAATGTGCCAGACCCTTTTAAAACCCTCATTCTTTTCTCCATCAATGTTGTAGTATAGTGTAGAAGTCATATGTCAGTCTCTTCTAAAACGATTTTATTTACCCTAAAGAAAGTCAAACTTTTAATGTAGATGAGATCAGCAGTAACTAAGCTAGGATGCCATCCATCTGCTGCTGCTGTCCTATAAAATCTGTGACTCCTCTTGTATCTTGTATCCTGTATTGGGGATAAGAAAAAGATGATATATATGTATTAAGACTAAATGAATGACATACTCCTAACTTCCCTAATTATTGTTTATTTTGATCAGCAGGGATGTCAAGATGGCAAGCTCAGTGCCTTTGCCTCTTCCAGGCAGATACTGAGTCTCCACTCTTGTTTTTGTCTTACTGTAGAACATACAGAACTCGTAATACTACTTTGAAGGCTTGACAACATTAGGGAGCAAAATGTAAAGCAGTACTGAAATGTGCTTAAACTTGAGACATTTCAGGGAAATGGGAAAGTGTAATTCTAATAATAAAAAGGATAGTTCTAGGTACAAGTATCAGTGTATCAGATGCTTTAAATGAAAAGTGAATGACCAACAGAAGCTGCTAGAGAAATGGAAATAAGGAGGGGGGAAAAAAAAAAGAAAAAAGTCAGGAAATATCAACTTTATTTCTTAATTCTGATTGCCTTTGTTCATAAGTAATGAGTTAAACACATCGTGAAGTTACAGTAGTGCCTACATATTAACAAAATTAGTTCAAATGGTGTTGGAGGAGATTGTATGGAAATACTGTGGCACCTGGGTAATGTTTATGTGCTTTCCTGATCTGTGCAGTAATTTTGCATCTGTTCTTCATCCCCTGGAAAAACAAGGGGGCTCTTGCTGTCTGAGAGTTGCTTATCACGTTGGATTGAAGCTCAAGCTGGCAGTCATGTGAGTAGGGTAGAGAGGCCCTGCTCATGACAGGAGGAAAAAATACTTGAGAGCTCTAACGGCCTCTCTGCCCACGTTGGAACGATTTAAGTGTGTGCATCTCCTAAAGGGATGTTGTTGGGTTACAGATCTTGTTGGAGGATTAATGCAGTGTTGCAAGTGCAGTCTTATTTCTGTTAGTGTATATATTAGTGTGTATATATATATTTTTTTCTCATTTAAGGAAAGTGAAACGCAATATGGGGCACAAGAAGAGATCAGAGTGGCTCATTTTCATAGGGCTGCAGATGGGGCTGTGGGAGAGACATGGAAATCTATTCAGGAGACAGTTGGATATTGGTGAAGTCAGAGGAGCAACCTGAAGCTTTTCCTGCATGGAGGCAGAAGTTGTGTTATAGGAAAGGTTGCAGTGGCCTGCAGGAATGAGGGCTTGAGGTGCCTGGGGAGTGCCAAAAATGGGTGGAAAGGGAGATGAGGTGCTATTAAGACAGAGTAAACAAATCTAGGAGGTGGCTTTTAACATTTCTGAAGTGGTTTTCAGTGGAGTAGCAAAGGCAAAAATTAGAAGGGAGATGAAGAGAGAAAAGCAAGTATGTATGGTGGTGGTGTAGTTTTTTTAGTATTCCTCTCCTCCGCCCTCCCGAAATTCGTAGCCTTCGCTAGACTGTAGGCAGTCTAGCCTACAGTCTGAGGATACATTGTGTTTGTGCCAACGTTGTATTTTACTCCTGGCCTCAGTTTGAACTCTCGTTCTTTGCAAATGAGAGAATGCAAAGAATTAATTAACAACGGGGAGCGACGTGTGCAATGACTTGTTTGCAAGCCGAGCTTAGGAGTTATGGTGGAGCTCTGTGGCTGTTTGGAGACAAAAGTTGAGTGTTAGGAAGGAGAAGAGAAAAGCTCACAAAGAAAGCAAGAAGATGAGAATTTTCTTTTTTCCTATGTGGAGGTGCAGGGTACCAGAACATGGAGAACCGGGACAGTGAAGATGCAGGAGTGGGTCATAAAATAGAGGAGAGAAAGCTGGCTGGAATTTAGTGGATCCCACAAGTTTTCAAGCATGCAGGTGGAAGAGAATGAGAACTAGGGTGGAAGCAGCTAGAAGAGGAAGCTGTGGAAAACTTCTTAGCAAGACAGCTTAAGATCAGTGGTTAATCCCCCACTGACCTCTGCAAGACCAAAGCACGGTGGAAAAAGTGATTCTCTTAATTTCAGGGGCTGCAGGTAAAAGAAACTAAAGGTAAAATACAGATCATACTTAAGAGTTTCTGGCAGTTCGGGAATGTGTAAACTGGACTGAAAGATGTCTGTGAAGGATAGAAAGCTTCAGAAAATATGAAGAAAGAGGAAAAAGAAATAGGAGTGCCAAAGAACATGAGAGTAATGAGGGGTGGTGTAAGAAGACGAGATATTATGAAAAAAGGCAAGTAATGGGAGAGATGGGGGGGAAAAAGTGAAAGTGAGAATAGAGGGCAATGACTCCCTAATTGGGTTCTTTTAAAATAAAAAAAAAAATGTAAAGAGAACACCTTATGGAATGATTCAAAAATAGTTTTAAATTATTTTGTAACTATTTTATGTAGCTTGAAAGAACATATGCTAACCTTCTATGTGGAATGTCTCTTTTTCAGTGATCCCTTTGCAGCTCATCATGAATATATGCGCCAGATGATGAGAAGTTTCTCTGATCCTTTCGGAAGAGATCCGTTTCTTAGCATAACGGATGGTAGGGAGAGAGCGGTTGATCGAAGAACACGCCATGAGTCTCAGCTTGCTCCGAGAGGAAATCGCAGAGTAAGATTTGGGGTTATTTTGTTTAGTTATTTATAGAAATACTTGCTAGTGCTAGATTTGGCTTCACATTTTCATTTTGGTTAAACTTAGTCCAGTGGAAAAGCAGACCTGCCACCTTGGTCAGATTACTTATTTAAAAGAAATATTTTCTAGCACACAGATGTATTGTGTTATTAGTTCTAACAGAAACAAGCTTGTCAAAATAAATGCTTAAGCCTTTGACCACTACAGAATTAAGAGGTATTATTCACACTTTATTGAGCACGATAAAAGTAATCGTATTTACTATTTTAATAGTTAATATTAATTATCTTAATAAATTATTTAATACTATGTATTAAATGTTAAATGGTAAATAATTAACACTAAACTTCCACTCATATATTAAAGCCAAGCTTATATTTCAGCCACCGAGAACACCTACCATGTCAAACTCTTTGAATTTATTTTGTATAAAGTCTTCATATTCTTTTTTTTTTCAATTCTTAATTTCCTGTAGCTACATGGCTGTTAGAGTTATAGAAGATGTAAATTGATATGACGCCTAATGTTCTTGTAAATGGTCACCTAAAACTGAGAAGGCAGTTGGCAAAAATCTATGTACAGGAAGTACATTTTTCAATTACCTGGTCATGAGTGACAATTACTGTTTATGTTTCTCGAGTTAAAGCTTACCTGATTCAAAAAGCTCCCACTGCCACTCCCTCTCTTCCCCCAGCATGAGCAAAATATTTTGAATATTATTTTTTATTAAGTCAATGTCACTCATTACTGTTTGAGTTCCAGGACAAAGCAGATTATAGAGGGTTATGGAACTCAGCCGGATTATGCTGTTATTCAAACATAGATATTCAGAATTTTAGCATAGCTGAAACAGACTGTCACCTGCAGGTCAAGAGGGTTAACTGTCAGATTCTTTCCTCTGCACTCGCATGTTGCTGGTTAGTTTCAAATATAGATGTAGCTGGATCTAATTAAGGGAAAGGCTTTTCTCTGAAGCAGTTTCTTAAGTCATGCTTCAGTAGATACTTAAAAATGGATCCGACCTTTTTTCCCTTTTAAAAAAAGTCAAAATCTAACCTATTTTGGTGATGGGAGATAAAGCATAAAAATTTCTGTGCTTCACCTTTATAAAGGATTTAAAGGTAATTGTGAGAGCACTGTGTTATTTTGCTTAGTACAAAACAGTTCTACACCGCCTAAAATGTTTTCAAGGCATCATTTTGAAGTTCTTCACATTTCACCTAAGAGTTTCCAGAAAAGTCAGTACTGGTTATTGGATCTTTATAATAGTCCTGAATTGCCTTTGCTGTTCTTCCAGAAGTGATGCAAGCAAACTTGATATCCATATGTTCCTACATAAAAATCTAACTATATCTTTTCTGTTGTGTATAATACACTTTGTTAATAGTACTCACATGATTAACCTATTGAAAATTGTTTTTAAAGTAAATTATAGCATGCCTAAGCTTCCTTTACAAATGAAAACTTATTGTTACAATTCTACATGCATAATGTGTTATAAAAAGTAAAGCCTTTGGAAATTTACAATATTCAAATAGATGTTCAGTGTCAGTTTTCCTCCTTTTGGGGGAAGTGGAGGGACAAGATAAGGAATATGAGGACTAATAGGGGAAAACATCTTCAGACATACTGCCATTGTGTGCATGCACTTGAGTTCTGTGATAAACAGTATGGCTTGCATTTATTTTATTCCACATGACTGGGAGAACTTTACTGTACTTTTGAACTTTTTGAAAAACTTAATGTCATAATAGTCTTCAGAAAAATCAAACAAACAAAGCTAACTTTTATTGTTAACTGGAAACCACAGTGGAACTTGAACAAAAACCTGGTCAATAGGATATCTGATTGCCATATATAATAGGCAAATAATTAAGAGCTTTCAATATCTTGTAAAATAAAGAACTTAATCTTTACTGTGACTAATAACTTTAAATTATTATTTACTAGCATATCCTTTTGTTCCCAATAGGATTATAGTCTTTTCTACCCCCACATACTAGGTAGACCTACAATCTGATTCTCTGCAGGCAAAAAAAATCCTTACTTTTGGGATTTTAATCTTTTTATGAAGAGTTTGTACTTCTGCTTAACCAGCCTTTCTTTAGGTAGGCTTTTATATAACTCTCCCATCTTAGTTTCCTGGAAACATCAATTTGTTTTCTAGGATCTCATTGCCCTGTCATATAGGGATATTCAATATGTGCTGCTCAAACAGGAACTGTATTTGCTGGTGTTTATAGCTACATCTATTTATACATCTGCAGAAGAATATAACCTGCTCATAGGGGATTTATTAGTCTTCGGATGGTTCTGTATATGATGATAGATTTACTTAGAACATCTCTGCAGTGACCTTTGAAACTGCTGACGAGTCAGGCTTCATTTTCTTTGTTGCAAGAGGACTATGGATATTTTAGAGAAATGTATATTTTATTGTAATATGTAAAGAGTGCTTGTGAATGATTGGTTGCATCCCTTATTTTTTTTAATCTCTATTTTAAAATGCTGAGATAATTTTATACAAATTTAAGGGGTATATTGATGATTTTAATCATCTTTCAGTAATGGGGTTCTATTGCATGAATAGAATCAAGTGTTTTTAGAGAAGTAGGTGACATCTGAAGTATTATACCTAATTTTAATCCCCATGTAAGTCCTACGGTATACAAATGGTTTTCAACTCTTAGCTTCAAGTGCTTCTAGTATGTACTTATGAATTAAATGTGATGACAGTTACTACTTTCTTGTTTCAAAATATTTTTATCTCTATATACCAAGAAACTGTTAAATGTGGTCATAGCATCCTATAAATTGCCCAGGTACCCTTGATCAGAAATATTTAATATCACCTGCTGTACATGGAAATACACTAGCTACTTCTGTAGCTAGTCTCATGGTAAGTACAATAACTAAAGGAAGCTGGTTGATTTTTCCTTGCAGGCATTGAGCTGCTCCCTCATGCCCTTTCCAGGCTTTGGCAGACTGGTTAGTATCTCCGGAGCAATAACCTGTGCGGCTCTTGCTCGTGCCTGTGTCTGCATGGCCAACGCGTGGGCAGAGGCTGCGTCTGTGCGCTGCAGGCTGCTCTGGCTGGGGTTTGGGTGCGCTCAGCAGCATCATTCTGGAGGGCTTGTGTCTTATTAATGGAAACGGTGAGGTAGACTAAACACTCGGATACCTAGTTTGAAAAAGTGGCTATTTAGCAGCCTGTTTTTCTCCTCTGTGGCTTATCTGTTTGTTCTTGGTTGCGGAACTGCCTCCTAATGAATGAAACACTGTGCTCAGGGATTGAGTGTAGCCACAGAACAGACACTGCCAAACTGAAGCGTGTTGGTGTCTGTGATACCCCACAGGACATAGGGGCACTGCCCTGATGGCTGGAAGCAGAGGCAGACTGAATTACTGACACTTGCAATGATCTGATCACTGGAATGTCTGTAGTAACTCTCTAAGGGTTAGGTTGATGGGCCTTAAAAGAAATTTTAAATGCCTTTTTTTCCTCCTTCCAATGGCAGTTCTTATCATTAGTCAATATATGCTATCAGCTACAGACCTGGCTAATAAAAATATGCATGGGAGCTTCTGTTAAAATTGTCTGTGCACCAGTAGATCTTCTGCTTTCATACTTAAAAAATAAATAATTAAAATTGAGTATATATGCAGCATCAAGTATGTAAGCTGCAGTCAGACTCCAAGTTGGAATGTTCTCATTCCACTCACCATCTGTATGTTACTGAAGGAATGTACACCAAACTCTTTGCAGAGGAGAAGTAATGGTCAATACTCCATGAGAGGATTCATGTGGATAAAGAGTATCTAAGTGCAAATCCCAAAGTGCACATCATGAATAACCAGTGCTAGGATCATGTGAGCTTTTATAGCTTCACACATTAATCCTGTAACTTGCACGTTCCTTGCTACAGATGTGGCTTTATCTTTCTATGCTGTTAGGACAGATGTGTTCCGCTTATCTGCTCTTTCTCTACAATTATTTACTGTCTTCCTTTGTTAAAAGTTCTGATTCACTTGTTCCCTTCAGTCCCTAAGTAAACTGCTTTTGCAAGTCTAACCCTGAGTTTTGCTTCTGAAAATAACCTGAAGTGAAATTTTTGCATAGGGAAACCTAAGATGGTGAATTTCAGATTTTACCCTATTTTAAGAGGTGTGGTTAAAATACACTATTTCTATTTCAGCTTCTTCTGGGAATGTTTCATTCTCCAGAACTTCACTGCGCATCAGGAAGGAGCTGTCCTAGAGTTTTATTCTGCTGCTTTCATGCTTTGTTTATTATGGCAGGCCACGTGCACTGCGGGATTTGAATAATAAAGGGGACTTGGTCTTCCGTAGATCTGTAAGGTGCAGAGGGCCATGTGGTACTTTTGGCTGCAACAGGAGCCGATAAACTAATCGGGTTAGAAAGTACCCGTAAACAGTTCTTGCAAGCTGTCCGCAATATGTACTTACTCTGACACTGGGGTAACAAAAGGCTCACACAGCCCTCTTCAGCATTTACTTCATAACAATCAGGCACCCTGTGCTTGCCTTTTAAAATTAAAAAAAAAAAAAAGGCATTTTGGCTTGTGCGTGTTTAGTAATTGCAGGCTGTGAACTTCGGTAATGCTCTGATCGGCATCGAAACAGTGCATGTTAACCAGCTTTAGAAATTAGTCGTCTTAATCTTCATTTTTTACTGTTGTTTTTCAGCAGGATTCAGATTTTGGGGAGCCATTTTTTGCAATGGACAGAATGATGTCAAATATGCGAAGCAGTATGCTAGAGATGCAAAGAAAATTTGTGAGTAACTTAAAATTTGTTTTATATTGGGCAATAACAGTGATTGAACTGTCATGAGTCTGGAGTGGGGAGAAGAGGGGGAGGTTACTGGCTGAGAGCAGATAGTAAGAAAATATGCTGGGTAGTTTGCTTTCTGGCCTAGAAAATACTATGATTATAGTTCTCCATGCTGTCATTGATAATTTGCTAGCAGCAGTACTTTAAATATAAGCTTAATTCTCTGGTGTTGGGACTGCTTTAAGCTGTCTGGTTTCTATGCTGACAGAGCTGAGTGCAGCCTCAGAACAGGAGGTGGTAAAGTGTTACTGTAGCTCCCAGAAACCATGAACTCCCCAAAGCCTAAATGCCACCCTGTGCATAGGCTTTTTGAGTCTGGCTTTTTAGAAATTGATTCTTTTTCCACTGGTTTTGTTTGCTGTTGTTTCTTCAACAGTACTTGAAGACAGAACATCAATATGTGTTGACAGCATTGCTGAATACGTTTGCTTTATTAACGGGGCCTTGTAAAATGGATTGTTGTCACCTGCTAAAATCCTATTTCACCTGAACTTTTAGATTCCTTACTAGATCTTGTAACCCATGAGATAATCATGCTGTGTTCATCTCCATTGGTAAACTGTGCCAGGACAAAAGTATGAGCTGTTGCTTACTGCTGGCCGTGCTTTTAATTTGTTGGCCACATTCCTGACCTGGTGAGCCCTGTGGCCAGACAATGCTAGGATAAGAGTGAGGGCATATTGTGTCCCAGGATCTCTTCCCAGCAGGCTACGTAGGCACATTCCCACCGAACTCAGGAAGAAAGATTTAGGAAGAGGGGAAAGAGTAAATTGAGGTAAAAGGATCAATTTGTGTGGATGGAACTGTGTCTGATACCAGAATTGAGGGTTAATTCCCCAGGGATCATTCTATTCTTAATGATAATTCCATTAAGATATTCTTAGAATGTAAGAAGTATTTACTATCCACAGATTAAAACTTATATTAATAAGAAAAATGCAATGATTGCTTGTAGGATGACTTGTCTGTCCATCCAGATGCACACACATTCAGCTCCTCTTCTGTGATGACATATTCCAAAATAGGGGATGAACCTCCAAAGGTTTTCCAGGCTTCAGCTCAGACACGTACGGCTCCTGGAGGTGTAAGTAGTCTTGAGGTGCAGCGAAGAGCTGATTTGTAATTTACAGAATCAAGGTTAATCTATGCTAAACCACAGTTGTTAGATCTTTTTACT
Source organism: Crypturellus undulatus (assembly GCA_013389825.1). Classification (NCBI taxonomy): domain Eukaryota; kingdom Metazoa; phylum Chordata; class Aves; order Tinamiformes; family Tinamidae; genus Crypturellus; species Crypturellus undulatus. Next base: position 4,420 of record VWPW01017452.1, on the reverse strand, counting down.
GGAGACAGTTACTCCTGTAATTTAGAAAAATATATGTTTACAAAATACTGCTGTACATGAAATGCTGCTTAAGCTACAGTGCTGTTTTCTTCCTTACAATTTGTATATGTCTAAGTATACATTTAGTTAAACTGTATGCATATCAAAGACCGGAAAAACTGAGAGCCTGATCCCTTGATTTTCAAGGCAGTGTTCAGTGTTGATATTTGCTATAATTAATCCACCCCCTGCATTTTATACCATCTAAAACACAAGCTACCAAAGACTGTCTATTTCTGCACGGCGTCACTTCGAATCATCCCCTTTGCCCAAGTACTTTTTAAATGCTTATATAATGCTTCAGCCAAAGATGCCCTTTCATTGGCTTTCTTGCAGCTGTTGCATCTAATTCTGCTAAGAAATTTGAATTTGAACCCTGAAGCAAGGTTCATGAAAGACTATATGCAAGCAGTAAAGGCCGTTCAGCATGATTGGCTGGGGGATATGTTCAAGCTCAAGCAGGCACTTGGTTATCAAAAAGGTTCTAATAATATACCTATGAACACAGTGATAAGTGGTCGCCAGGGTTTCAAACCAGTCAACATGACAACCTGGTAATTAGTTGTCCCTTCGTGTTGAGAATACTGGCATATGCTATTATTCATCCTGGTGTCAAGACGACCGTTGAAGACTTGTCTGCAGGTTGTATATTTAGACCAGGCCTTGACAGATCTGCCCTCCACCTCTCCCCCCAACAATTACTATCCAGAATCTGCATTCAATGGACAGAAATAAATTGCTTGATCTGTGTTTTGCTGGTGTATTTTTAGCTAATGCAATAAATGTAATGACTGGAAAAGCCTATAAAACCTAATTTTAAAAAGTAAGAAATAAAAGCTTTGTGGAAATAAAATATTAAAAAATACTCTTGGAAGAACAGATATTTCCCTTTTTTTTTGTACAGGTTAAGGAGACAAGAAAAGCCCTTAAAGATTCTGAAAGTGGAGTGGAAAAAATGGCAATTGGTCATCATATTCATGACCGTGCCCATGTTATAAAAAAATCAAAGAACACCAAAACTGGTGATGAAGAACTGAACCAAGAGTTCATCAACTTGGATGAATGTATGTCCTTATACGCAATATTGTGGTTTTATACTGGTATTTCACATATACGTTCTGAAGTTTCATCCTGAGCAGTCTTAAAAGGGACTGTTTCTGAGGAAGTGCCAAGTCTGCAAATCAAGTTCTGTATGTTCAAGTTTCTGATGTAAAGTGGACCCTGAAGTTAAAAAAAAANNAAAAAAAAAAAAAAAAAAAAAAGTTAAGACTTCAAAATTTTTTCTTTCAGATTTAAACTTACTAGCCATAGGCTTCTTGGTTGTCTCATCTGAAGCTTCCAGAAGTAAACGTCAGGTTATAGTAGAGAAATGTGGGCCATAAGTTCAAAAACACCATTTCAACAAAATTAACTCTCATCTTCTGCCTTGATTGCATTTGTTTAAAATAAAAGTAACTTGCACTGCTTTTCAGCTGATGCCCAGAACTTTGATGATGAGTGGCAGAAGGAGATTATGAAGTTCAAGCCATCTAGAACTACATACAACGTAGAAGCTCCAAAATACAGAAGCATTCACAACATACCCAAAGATGGATCAAGAAGGTAAAAATGTCGTTTCCTATCAGAAAAAAATGCAGAGCATCAATAGAATAAAAGCCAGTTCTGAAGCTGTTTAAGTTAATGAACAGACAATGCTTTCTGCCAATCTGAGAAGAAATAGCATGCTTTATTTCTGTGTTTTTGATGCTGCCACACTAAATATTAATATAAGGCAGTATTTTTGTAACTAAACTTTGAAGAAATTCAGTATTTTGTCTTTGAAAATGCCTATAAGCTAATAGAATAAAATGCATGAGATTTTTCTAGACAAGTGTGTCAGTGCTTTTAGCTCAACTGTGCACAGACATTTAAAATCCCTCCCTCCGCCCCACTCCATCACTAAACTGGGTTATTGCATTAAGATTAAATCCTTATGTTGGAATCTGCTTTTGTGGAAAGAGGTCAGGTGGCTTTGGTAGGGCTGTGTGTCTGTCTGAAGCTCTCCTTTGGGTTAGGTTTCAGTTAAGTTCTCATACAGCCCAAAGGTCAGGAAATCTGTGTGGGAACAAGCATTTCAGCTGCAGAAGCTCCCTTGCATGGGCTGTTTCCTGTCAAGCTTCATTTTTTTTCCTTCCTCATATAAACGAAAATTCCATGGAAGTTGTGATGCTTTTATGAGTGATGCTTTTATGAGTTTAATGTTTGCTAGGGAATGCTATGAAGGTGAGCGATCCTCTTCTGCAGACTGCGCAGAGCACTTTCCTTCTGGCACCTCTTCAGTCCCAGAGATTTACTGTGGGGGCTACCTTACCTGAAACCTCCTTCTTGAAATAATTCTCATCAAGTGGGCAAGATGAGGAAATGGTTCACCTTTTAGTGCTTTTTGTTAAAAGCAACTCGGACACCTCAGTGTGTGTGTTTATTTTTATTTATTTTATTTTCCTCCTTACGATTGCCCCTCTCAGCCTGTAGAGAGTGTGCTCCTTGCATGTCTTCTCAAAAATAGAAGAGTGAGGGTGGCTTAAGGGTTTAAGAACAAACGTTGCTTAACTTTCATACCTACTCTATCGTGGTGCTAATGCTATTTTATAGCTTCCAAAGTACATCTCTTTAGTAGACTGAAGACTCTTCCTAAAATAACTAGACCTCCAAATAAGTAATGAATAAAAAGCTTGTTAAAAATGTATCACATACTGATTTTGATTTTAATTTTGTTTCAGAGAAAAACCACTTACAAAAACACCAATTGCGGGTTCTAGAGGACCCAGAATTTCTTCAGAGAACCTCAGTGTGAAAGGATCCCATGTTCCCATCAAAAGCAGCAAAAAATAAACAGTTTCCATGTCCTTTTGGACAGAGTCTCTTCAGAGAAGATAATGGTGCTGTTTGTTTGTAAAGTATATGACCAATCTCTGTTTTGTTTTACTATTAGCGTGCCTTTCTCCTCTACTCTTTTGACTACTGAATGTTCTCTAAAACTCCAAATCCTTGCTTTAAACAATTTTTATTAAGTACTTTCTGTTTCAAAGCACTTTAATGGGATATAACTAATTCTGCTTAAAAAGGCTTTGCTCTGCAGGGTTGTTCCCCACAACTGCACTAGTTGTCTCTAACTTTTTATCAGGCCTGATAAATAAAACTAGGTTTTCCTGCACTGTATATCTTGCACAGAAAGTAAATTCTTTCAGTTTTGTGTGACAATTATTAATTTGGGTTTGGCCGTACATCAGTTGATCACAAATTCAGTGCACTATTGCCAGTATGTAATTAGATTTACACTCACGTTGTAAATTGCTATGGAATCCACAGATTCACTTTTTTTTCCACATTGAAGACGTAAGGAATACTAAAATGCTAATGAAATACTTTTTTAAAACAAAATTTAAAATTTATCAGCTTTCTTATGTTCATGCACTGTGTTTGCATCTCACTTTTTTTTTGTATCTAGGCTGTTAATTCTGTATTTTTGATCACTTGTGTATTTCCTTTGGAAGTGGCCCATTATATTTCATTCTTGAAGACTCTCCAATTTTCATTTTATTCTGTAGTAGTAACAGTGTCCTAAAACTCAGCTGCAACTTAGTTCTTAATCAGAAAAGTATGTGGAAGAAATTGGTTCAATAGGCAGTAGTTTGTTAGTTAGATAATGAATGAAGGACTGCACTTCTAAATAACTAAAATATCTCTGCATACAACATGTCAGATGACAAAAAATTTGCTGTATGACTTCTGTGCCCTGATGTAGCAGATGCAGCGGGATATTGTTCATCTTCTCCCTTGTTTCTCCCCTCTTTTTCTTCCTCTTACTGTTTGGTTAAGGGGTTGTGGACGGAATCAGACTGTGGTTGACTGAAAAGAGGTAAAGTCTTTGGGTTCGAAGTGTTGCAGTTCAGATGCTGTTTTGTTAATCAGACTAGGTCCCAAGCTGTAGTGTAAATAATTTTCTGTAGTATATAGCATTATAGCGTTAGCACTGGAATCTGTACTTCAAGGCTAAAATATTATAGTCTTCCCTTAAAAAATATTTATATGATAAATTAAAAGGTCTAACTTAAGTATTTGTATGACTAAAAATTAAAAGGTGTCCTTAAAGCGCTTCTTTCTGGAAATTCCTCAGTATTTAACATGACTTTGTGCTGCAGCCCCTGCCCCTGGCGGCAGCGAGCTCCAACCCGGCCCCTAAAGATGCGTTTTACACCTCAAATCTTGTGTCCTTTGGGCAGTAGCAAAGGACAGAGCGGGGGCTGAGCCTCCCATCCCTCGAGACCGCCCTGATCTCGCCCCAACTGGATGGAGAGCAGAGCTGACCAAGGCCAGCGCCGGCTTTTCATGTGAGCTTCCC
>VWPW01017451.1:0-23798 GCA_013389825.1 Crypturellus undulatus | reverse complement strand
ATTTACTTTGTTCTAAATCCTTCTAGCGAGTGTAGACTTATGCCTTTAAAAAAAAAAAAAAGTATTTAATTCATTTGTTCATCCTAGAAACAAGGATGCAAACTTCTTTTCAGCTTTCTCCTGCAAGCACTCGCTATTTATTGTAGATGGATTGGGAAGACCCTTTTGATTGCTGCTCCATTGCGCTGTGTGGGCTGTACCTCTAGCTGCTCTGTTCTGCTGAAAACGTAGGAAATACTAGAGAAACAAATAAATAATTTACTGTATTTTTCCCACCAATTTTAGTCAGAAAAGAGGTCTTGCAATGAGATGGAATATTTTAAAAGGGGTGCAGTTAAACTCTTATTTCATTCTGAGGTGTTTCCCTGGATGCGTATGATTTCTAAAAGCGTGTGTCTGCTGGTGGAGTGCAGCAGTGTACGGTAGCGAGGACGTCCGTTTTCGGGGGTTGTGTGCCTTACGTTGCCCATGGCTCGCAGCAGATTCCTGGTGCGGCGCAGGATGCCGCGGGTGCTGGTTGCATGTCGGCACGCAGAGCGTTGAGCATCGTGTTCCCCCTGCGGTCCGTGGGACACGAGAGTCTCCGTGTCCTCGGGATGGGGCGGTGATGCCCGGGTGTCACACTGATGCCAGTGCTGATGCAGAGGTCCAAATGGTGCAACTGTGCACGAAGCTGTTCAGCACGAAGGATCGTAATGCAAACGCCTGCTGTCTGTCCTTGCGGTTAGCAGCAGGTGACTGAATCGCTTCAAACAAATATTGAGGATTGAACATGAATTAGCGCTGCAATATGGGAGCGACCAGACGAACCGGTGCCTCAGCACTTCATAGTGAGGAAGATGCTCTTGGAATAGACGTTACAGTAAAGGAAATGTGAAAAACAAGGCACTGGAAATGGAATGGATAGAGCAGGGAAAATGTTAATGTGTCTTGTGAGGTCCCCTCTCTGGAAGATCCTACTGCCAGACGGGAAAATAGTGGTTCTTGGCATGGGTATTTTTTAACTGAACTTCATTACTTTGTTAGTTTTTGAACTTATGCCAGGAAAGCACAATAACTTTGAAGGTAATTAGTAAATTAAAATAGTGATGATCAGGAATTTGATAAATGGAGACAGAAGACAAATGCCAGGGTAGGTAATAGCTCTGAGGATCTTACTCCCATATGGATTCCCCTTACTTTCTCCATTTTTTACTTAAAATTCACCTAATTTAAACACTGCTTGTTAGAAATGCATAACACGGTTATGCATAATTACCTCTTGCTTTTGCTAATTTTTGGTATTTTAACTATTTAGCTGTGCTCAGAATGAAGGCAGTTTTGCGCTGCAGAGGGCTCCAGTGCCGAGCCTCGTGACGGTGGCCCTGCGGGTCTGCACCTTGCTCCAGTTTATGTTGTCCCACTTCTTCTTGGCAAACAGGACGAAAATGTAGAGGAAAATTCACTGTGGTTCTTTCCCTAGCTGACTTGACCATTTTTCATAATATTCTTAACTTTCGTAAGGATTTTCCTTGCAAACTAGGGTCTGCAGTATTTGCACTTTGCCAGATGAAGTTTTAACATCCGCAGGTTGCTGAATTTGGAGGTTAAAGCAATCTTGGAGAAAGCTATTGTCTCTAGATAAATAGCTTTGTCTGAACAGTAATTGGGGATATTTGTTTATTAGTCAGAAACTTAATGTCTAAATCAAACGCTGGAGGTCTGTACCACCAGTTCCTTGACAGAGGCGCTTGGTATTTGCCAATATTTAGGGAGAAGTGTGTTAAATCCTCTAAAAGCAGTGCATGTTGCCGGGTTTTTCCGATAGTCGCTAGGAAGAGAATTCCATAATAAAGGTCTGTAAACTGCTGCTGCGGCGGGAATCCTTCCCGGGAGGTGCCTGGGGCGCGTGTCCGCGCTCGGGCACCTTGCGCCGGCGCGCGCAGGAGCGCCGTTCTTGCGGCGCTCTCTGCAAAATAGGGATTTTAATATTAAAGCTAATGCCCTGCTATGACAAACATGTAAACTTGGCGCGCGGGCGGCAGTCTGCGCTTCCTGGAATCCGGCGCGTGGGGCTGCTATAAATAAGCGGCAGGTTATTTGGGAGGCGCGGGCTGATATCCCGTATCGTAAACAGCGAGGGGCGGTTTTCCCTGGACGCACGGTTGCATTTTGATGAAAGCCATATATATTTTATTGTGAAAATCAATATCATGGAAAGTGAATGAATAGAGCATGCAGAGCTGGCGCAGCGACTGGCACTGAGCGAATCCTTAACTGCGGCATCCCGTGTCCATCGGCAAAGCTTTGTTCCTTCGGGAATGTCGTTTCCGACAGATCCCAGCAGCCTGCGTGATCGTACTGCAGAAGACACTCCAGTGATGGGTAAATTGTAAGCAAGCGTGGCCTTAAAGCAAGAATGAATTTTAAGGTAACCTGGTTATTTATGCCTATGAGTGTAGCATTAGAAGTGTTATTACGTGTGTGTGTGGAGTTAAATGCATGCTTGGAAGCAAGGAGACCCCCGGCACAGGAGCGGCCGGGTGTTCCCACTCGTCCCACAGAGCCGGCGCATCTCGTGCGGACCGACCTGAGGCTCCTCCGGGCATTGCGCAGGGCCACACGCTGCGTTAAAGGCTGCGTTAAAGCCTGGCGGTGAGGGCAGCNCGGACCGACCTGAGGCTCCTCCGGGCATCGCGCAGGGCCACACACTGCGTTAAAGGCTGTGTTAAAGCCTGGCGGTGAGGGCAGCGTGCGAGGAGGAGGCTCCGTGCAGCCAGGGGCGAGGAGGAGGCTCCGCGCAGCCAGGGGCGAGGAGGAGGCTCTGCGCTCGCAGCCGAGGCCGGGGCTGCCCTGCACCGCAGCGGCCCCAGGGCTGCGCGGCCGAGATGCCCTTTGGGCGCTTGTAAAAGCTGTGAATTACCCCGCGGTGCGCGCGTGCCTCCTGCTGGAAGTGTGCCAGCGCCTGGGGTGGCTCGTGTGAGCACGGACCAGACGCGGGGACAAGGTGCTGGGAGCGGGTCCTGGCCGGGGCGTCCCCTGCGTGATGGCAGCGCGTGCAGCTTCCCGCTCCACAGGCCCCTTCCTCGCCCTCCCGCCCCTGAGTCCTCGTGTTCCCTCTCCCCGTGCGCCCGCGGCCGGTGTCCGGGTGCGGGCGGCCGGAGGAGCCCGGGCTCTCCGCTGCCCCTCGAGTTGGTCGCACAGCAGCGCCCGAGGCCCCGAGCAGAGCCGGGCGCTGCAGCCCAGGCCCCTGCGCGTGTGGCCTGGGGGAGCCGTCGTCATGAACAAAAACGGTGGAATTTGGGTTCTGTCGGGGTGCCGGAGCCCCGGCACAGGCTGCCCAGAGGGGCTGTGCAGGCTCCTCCTCCTCCAAGCCACCTGGATGCGACCGGGTGCCCCTGCTCTGGGTGTCCCTGCTGGAGCAGGGGCTGGACTGGGGGATCCCTAGAGGTCCCTTCCAACCTCAACCCTTCTGGGATTGTGTGATTCTCTGAACTTTGGAACTGGAGCTGTTCTGTCATCACTCGTGTTGGAAACTGTTCATAATGGAGTGTTGGCGTGCGCGCCCTGTGCCGGAAGCCTGGAGCTGCATTTTTATTGGCACTTTTCGGGTGCCAAAAGTGTGACTCATTAATTGTTTTATTGGCTATAGAATTGACTTGAGGATTTACTTTGCCAGGAAATACTTTTTAGGATATCTCATGGTGCTTCGTAAGCAGCTCAGCCGGGGAGCCAAGAGCGCGGGGGTGACCCGGAGCTGCGGAGAGCTCGTGCGGCCCACGCACCGGCAGGGTCCGTGTTGCTGAGACCTCCGCAGGGCACTTCGGTTCTGCTTCAAGTGCTGCGTTTTCCGTGGGAATAAATCTTCCGTTCTGAGCACGACGTCTTCAAAACGTTCTGAGCACCAAGTGCTTCCACTGCTTGTCTTAATGCGGTGGCCTTCGGCTTTGGCAGTCCATGGCAGGTTCGGACTTCTTGCACGCTCTCAGGTGCCGTTGGTCCTTTGAGGTGTTTAGTACTCAACCTCTTGTCACAGCAGCACAAAGCTGCGTTACGTGCCCAGACGGGTTCATCACTGGTTCATTCCTGCAGGTCAACACGTGCCCTGGGACTCATGTGGATGGACAAGGTGCATCTAGTGACTCTTTCTGGGTCACTTCTTTATTTTATTTTTAATTCTAATATCTGCTTCTGCCTCGTAAAGTTTTTATTTGGAGGGAATATATCTGCAGGTTGTGCAGTTCTGTTTTGCCTGGGCTTTTTCCTACGCCCAGGAGCATCATCAGGTTTGTACGTGAGCTCTCTTATGGACCTTTCGGCTTACACGGAGGACAGTAATTTGAGTTCATCCCTGCTGCCTGTGCACACTGCGGTTCATGGAAGAATGGATTTTTACTTGGTGCATTGAATTGCGCGTAGCTGTCAGAGCAAACATTAGGGGAAGCAGTTGAGTGTTTAACGAGCGTGCTATGGCCTGAGCAGCCGCTGCGAGCGAGCAAGTGCCCGCTGCGCGAAGCACAGAAATTGTGTGTTACACATGGTTGGCAGTGATGAGGGGTGGAAACCAGCCATGGCTAAGATAACAACCTGGTTATTGCTGAAATAATGATCTGGAGCCATCGTTGTTCTTGCTTCCTTGTAGCTGGGTTGCTCTTTCTCTCTTTCGTTTTTGCTCTTGCTGATTTAAAGAGGACCGTGGAGGTGAAATGACTCTTCTTTCTGCTCTCCCCCTTGAACAGACCAGAGACGACTTCCTGGGCCAAGTGGATGTGCCGCTCAGTCACCTCCCGGTAAGCCCTGCTCCGTCCTGCCCCGCTGCAGAAAGCACCCCGGCTCCAAAGACGGAGGCACAGAAAGCGTCGGGCAGCCCTGAGCTGATTTTCATCTCCTTTACAACAAAAACCCCAAAATACATTTCTATTCACAAAGTTTTTCATTTCTTAATGCACATATATATATATATCACCTTTTTATACTTGTCATAAGCAATTTCTGCTATTTTATTGTACGTTATTACATTTATAATAATATATTACTAACAGGTTGGATAGAGTTTTGGTTTCTGTTAGCATTTAGTAAATGTCGTAGAAGTTAAGCGTATTTATGGCGTGTGGAAAGTGGGAGAGTTTGTTTTGCGTTGGGATGTGTGAACGTGGCAGTTGTGGAAGATACTAAAAATGTTTCCATCAAAATGGAAGCGTCAGTTTTAGCAGGAATGTTTTATTTTTTCCCAAATTTGTCCTGTTGACGGCCGTTGTTGTGGGGATGCTTTATAGCGGCGCTCGCTGGCCGTGGGCGTTCGGACGTGCTGTTCTTGTTGGCTCACACGTGGCGGTGGGTGACGAACACCCTGGGGGGGTCGGGACTGTGTCCTGGGGAAGAAACGTCCTTCCACGGTCGTCACGTGTGCTCTGGCGTATTTTATCACTGCACGTGTGTGCATTTCCATTTGTGTGCATGCGTGTGTATGTACATACATTGTCTCTCAAAACAGCACGCTCGTAACAGTCTCTAAAACTCCAGTTTTAAGCCATGTGTGCGCTGCCAACATTGTGCTCCAAGTGACGAACCCACGAGAGCCATCGCAGCACGTGTGGAGTTTGCTGACCCAGGATATTTAACAGAATGGTGGAAATACATTTTTTAATCATTTTAAAGCTTCCTGCTGTTTTTACATAGAAAAGCCAAGATTGTAAAATTGATAATCTTGAAAGAAGTGAAATGCTGAGAGCCCACGACTTTGCGGTGCCGCTGCCGTGTGCTCCGCGCACGGCCCCTCGCGCTGCCCGCGTGCCCGGAGCCCTGCCCACGTGCCCGGAGCGCTCCGGCTCTCCCTGGGCGCTCCGGCTCCCTCCGGGGATGCGCCCGCCCTGGGCACCGCAGCTCCTTGCCGCGCGGGCGCCCCTTTGCTGCCCAGGGAAGTGGCTACTCGGGAGTCCTTATTTATGGCTCTATTTGTGCTCCGTCGTGGATTTCGCGCATTCAGCCTTTCTGCACGTCGCTAAATGAGACCATGGTGCTAAGGCTGTTAAAGGAATGTGGTGCTCTCTCATTCCAGCTGTGTTGCCGATACATTTGACAAAATCTTCTGCCTGACACATTTTTGCTACCCCCAGAATTTGGTTAAAATATTTATTTTTGCTATTTAAACACTTCCTCCCGCGTTTCCGCTGCCTCTGTGCTGTGAATGTGCCTTGTGGCTCCCCGAAGCGGTGGGCAGGGTGTTTAATCTGCCCTTTTCTTGATGCCTGCAGACGGAAGACCCCACCATGGAAAGGCCGTACACGTTTAAGGATTTCCTCCTCCGGCCGAGAAGGTGAGAGGCTGCCGGGCTGCTTACCTGGAGGCGTCTCGGGCTCCCCGGCTGCAGCCGGTGACTCTCCTCCTTGCCTTGCAGCCACAAGTCACGAGTGAAGGGTTTCTTGAGGCTCAAGATGGCTTACATGCCCAAAAACGGCGGCCAAGAGGAGGACGGCGGTGACCAGAGGGAGGAATCCGAGGTAGGGGCTGAACCGGGACCCCGCTGCCCTTCCCGGCCTCTTGGTGCCGTTAATGCACCCGGGGCATTGGAGATGCAGGAGCGGGGGTATGTGGACACGTCCAACACACCGGGAGGAGTGTGCGTACAAAGTACTTCTGTGATACGTATATGCATACAGAGATGGATATGAAAATTACATGTAATTGCACACACAGCAAAAGCAGCTAAATCTGGCATTTGTATACATTAAGAAATTTCTAAATGTAACCTGAAATGTCTTTGGTACGTAAGGTATCAGAAATGTAAAAGGTTCTAGTATATTTTTACGGGGATTTAGTAAACAGATTCTTTTATGTATAAAATATATCTTGTAATTGATAATTGTTAGGAAGTCAGGGTTTTTCCTCCAGAAACTCCATTTCAGCAACCTGAGTGCAATACTGCTCTCCTGGCATAGGAGTTGCTCTCTTTCCTTATAATGCTGACTGTCTGTTTTGGTGTCAGAAGTGCATTTTTATGACTCCCATAGGGTGTTGCTGAAATGCTTTTAGACACTTATAGCTATGATTTAATTCCTTCTAACCGAATTGCAGTAGGCAGTGGGAATGACAGGAGAAACTGTGGCCTGTGCGGTGTGAGGCAGGGGAAGAAACTCCACATTTATCAGGTGTTGCCGCCTGGCTTCCAGGGTGGGAATCTGCGAGCCACCCCTAGCACTTGACCAAATAGGTTTGGGCATCACTGTTGTAGGAGGCAGGCGAGATTTTAGGGTGTTTTGTTGTTGAAATGAGGCATGCCGTAGGTGACTGTGCGCGAACACTTCGCTTTGGAAAGTTTCAGAGTCTGGACCTAGGCGCTGGTATAAGTAGCAATGATGGAACTTCTCCAGCTTGATTTTTTTTTTCCTTCTTCCCGTTTCCAAGCATGGGTGGGATGTGGTGGATTCCAACGACTCTGCATCTCAACGTCAGGAGGAGCTCCCGCCTCCTCCGCTGCCCCCCGGCTGGGAGGAGAAGGTGGACAACCTGGGGCGGACCTACTACGTCAACCACAACAACAGGACTACTCAGTGGCACCGACCAAGTTTAATGTACGTGGCTGTGTAACGTGGCAATTAGGGGGATTTGCCAAATTAGCCATAAAAGTAGGAGTCATGCATAGGAGTCATGCACAGGCTGTGCAGAGCTGACGTGAGATGGGATTTGAGGCCCCTTCCACTGCACTTTGTTTGGAAAAATACCAGGAAGTTGGAATGTTTAGGGTTTTTATTTGTTTAAACTCTGCCCTCGCATTCAGCTATATGAAAACAAAGGTTGTTTTTAATTCTTCCTTAATATCCTGACAAAGGTCGTGTTTATGAAAACACCAGTAGCTAAACAGTGCGGTATTAGTGAAATCAAAAAAAGGTCTGAAAAGTGCCAGTCGCTACTGATTAACTTTGTCACTCCAGCCTTGGTAAAGAGTGAGATGGCAGCGTTCTGGAGCACATTAAATGGCTTAATTGTCCTCGTTGCCTTGAAATCGGGAGAGGAAGCCTCTCCAGAAAAGCTGAGGATGATGCTGTCCAACTTTTGCTTCCTGGGAAGTTGTGGGACAGCTGGAGAAGGGAGTGCTCGTGAGGCTGGAGATGGGTACACGTGCTCTCGCCTGCAGCGCGGGCATGCAGTCCCGAGCTGTCACCGAGAAGCAGCGCCCGCCTCACGGTGCGGCCGGGAAGCCGCGATAGGCACCGGGGCAGCTCCGCATGCAGCTTTAACGAAACCCGCTTGTTTTCCTGTTCTCCCCGTCCTTCCCGCGCCGCCGTGCAGCGATGTGGGCTCGGAGTCGGACAACAACATCAGGCAGATCAACCAAGAGGCGGCGCACCGGCGGTTCCGCTCGCGGCGGCACATCAGCGAGGACCTGGAGCCGGAGCCCATGGAGAGCGGAGACATTCCGGAGGTGCGTCCGGCCCCTGGTCCCCTGGTACTAAACACAAGGCTCATGTTAGGACAATACTTACAGTGCAGGGCAGTGCTCGCTACGGACGGGTTGATGGAAACACTTTCAATATTCTGTTCTGAAAAACTGAAAAGAAGTTCCAGGAGTGGGGAAAATGGGGAGCTGGAACCAGGGTGGGTTTTTTGTAATAGTATAAGTTAATATTATTAGGTGATTGGAACTGTCATTTATTACAATTTTCTTTAGTTTCTTGAATTAGTGGGGGAAAAGGTTTTTTCACTTTTTTTTTTTTTTTTTTAGAATTCTAGGATATTGCTTCTCAGTGTGTTTGTGTACTTTACGATTAGACTAAATGAAGTTTATTGAATATTTGTTACCTTAAGTGAGCTTCTTGTTCAAAACTAACAGCATTCAACCTTAAGGAAAATTTTACTAATCAGAGACAATTTGTTAACATTATCTTTGGTTCACTAAATATTATTCAGAGCAAAAAAATAGATTGCTGAGTCTTATTGCATTCATCAGCTACTAATAACTATTTTTAAATACAAATATTTTATTAGACATTTTATTTTGAATTGAAAATCACATCTTGAACACAATTTCAATAGCATATATACTATTTGAAAGGAAGCGGGGAGAAGGCTTCTTTCTGATTTTGGGACTGCTTTATTTCATTTAATAGTAATCCCATTAGTAGACCTGAAAGCAGCATCGAGGATGCAGTCTGTTTGCCTCTCTCACTTGCCTGCAAGCCCATCTGCGGCTCTCGATATCTCTTTATGCTGCAGAAATAAGTGAAATGCCTGTTTTTGATGCAGTGAGGTCTGGGGGCATCCTGGAAAGAGACTCGGCTTCCTTCTTAAGTGCTAAGCAGGACATTTTTTCTCTCTCTTGCCAGCCTTGGGAAACCATTTCGGAGGAGGCGAGTGCAAGTGGGGATTCCCTGAGCTTGTCGCTGCCGCCGCCGCCGTCGTCGCCGGTGTCCCGCACCAGCCCGCAGGAGCTGTCCGAGGAGCTGACCCGCAGGCTCCAGGTCGCTCCCGACTCCAACGGGGAACAACTCAGCTCTTTGATCGTACGTGACCTGCTTTGCTTTCTCTACTACTGTAGTCGTCTCTTAGTTTGATGTAGTCTAATTCATTTACGTGGATAGTTGTCTTAGGAAAATCTAGGCGTGCAAGTCAAATATGTCTTCAAAAATGCACCTGGAATTTACCATAGAACAAGCAGCCTTAAAGAACAGTTACAGCTCCTCACTTCGGGTTTAATATTTTCTTCTGTGCGAGTTGGGCTTCAGAGTCTGCTCCAGGTATACTGAACTGTACGTATAGGGAGGAAACAAAGTTGTGTCATCCAATACCCGGCAGCATCAAGCTGGGGCTGTCCCAAAGGAAAGAGGAGGAAGCTAATGCTGACCCTTCTCCACCAAGCACCTTTACAGTAGATGTCCTGCAATGGTTGGAATGTTGCCCAGGTTGCCCAGGACCACATCCAGGTGGGACTTGGTCCAAGGATGGAGTCTCTCTAGGTGGCTTGTTCCAGTGTCCAACCTTCTGAGCTGGAGTGTGGAGAACCCGTGTTTTTGATTGCTTACCAGGTTCTGTAGCAGTATTAAGACTAACAAAAATGCAAGAGAAATTCCCATATGTTTTGTGGCAGTGTAACTTAAAGATACCTTTCTTTTCTTTTTTCAGCAAAGAGATCCTTCTTCAAGACTGAGATCTTGCAGTGTAACGGACACAGTTGCTGAACAGTCCCAGTTATCCTTGGTAAAGCAAAGCTGTATTTTATTTCTTGTTTTGGTTGGAATATTTTCTGGTTCTGAATCGCATCATCTCCTTTGCCTTTGAATGCAGATTACTAGTGTGGGCATTTGGCTATCCCAAGTGGTAACATACACCAAATTAATACCGTCCCGCTCAGCATGTCAAATACTGAATCTGTCAAACAGAAGGAAGCGCCCAGGCTGCAGGCGCGGTGCCGCGGGCCGCTCGCGCTGTCCCGTGGGGCGTTGCTCACCCTGCCGTGGGGAGGGCAGTGCCCGGCGCCGCAGCAGCAGCCCCGCGACGGAGGCTCTGCCCTGGGCCTGGCCGTGGGAGCAGCCTCGGGGCTTCCCGGCACCTGCATTTGTGCTCTCTGAAACGGCTCCCTGGAATAGACGAGCCACAACATTACTCTGCCATAGAGAGTCTTCAGAAGAGGTACTCCCAAGAACAGAATTATAAATGTGACATAAGGAAATTACTGAGAACTTTAAAAGAGGGTTCGTGTTTTACCTGGCTCGCTGTAACAATCCCTTTTGTGATAGTCCCTGTACAACAGAACTCCGGGAAGTGCCATCTGTTGTACTTGCTTGATCTGAGCGATTGAAGCAAGCAGCTTTTCTTTTCCGAGTTCATGTAAGTTAAGCATTTATGTAGATCCCTTAAATAGGTCCAGGACGAGGTGCAAACATATTTTTCACAAAAGTAACAGTGTCACAGGGTGACCGTGCACCTCTTCCCTCTAAGGGGTAGAAGATTCTACGTATTTTTTCCTTCCTAAGATCCAGTTTTGAATGAGGTTAGTCCAGGTGTTTCAGAACAATTAGATTAAAAAAAAATGATTTTTTTTTGGAAAAACTTATTCTAGGATTTTTTGCAAAATTTTTGTTAGAAATATATGGTGTATGAAACCACAAATAAAAAAGATTATGCAATTTTGCAGTGGAAATACTGAGTAGAACGTACTAGTAAGTTCATAACTAAAGCTGATGTCTCTCCTTCACTTGTCTGTTGGTGTTGGGCAGGTGTTTACAACCACCGTGCTACTTTTCTCTTGGGACTGGTTTTTCATGTATTTTAGAAGTTGTTTAGTATATTTAGATGTGCTGCTTTGCCGATGCTGTTGATCAAAGTAGAGCTTCTGAAGTACTATCCATCTCTCTGCTTTTCTGGGTAAAATACTGTGGTTTCCAGCACGATTGCTCCGAAACTGCTCTGTCTCTAGCAGAAGCTGCCTTCTCTCGCAGCCTCTTGCAGGGGTGTTCTCCTCCTCTATTTAAAACTGGGTTTCTCTACCTGATGGGATCCGGTTGGCCTTACCTGTGATGTATTTTTGGTTGATTATTGTAGAAACTTGATTCATTAGCAAACCTTGAAAACAGCAGAATTTAAAGCATTTCCTTAAAACGAGAATGTTACCTGATCTGACCAATTTTTAATCTTAATAATACTTTACATTCTAGCAACTTCACTCTGCTTTCTTTCTAAACAAATTGCTGTTCTTGACCTAATCTCCACTGATATTCTGAAATACCATTTGAAATCCTTTGATTTTTTTTTTTTTTTACCCTTTCTCTGTATTCATTGATGACCAGAATTTATCCCTATTTGCTTATCAGTGAGAACATGCAAAATATGTTCGTGCCTCGGAACAACCTTAGCCCTATTACTCATTGAGTCAACATTCTCAGTATCATCAGCAACAGTAGTGAACATATAAAATTGGATACTAGAACTCTTGAAATTAGTTCCCTCCATGTTTTGTGTGTAAAATTCTGACTGGGTCATCAGTGATTGATGTCTTCATTTTTTTTAGCTATTACTTTTGCATTATTTCAGTCTAATTGCTCTCCACTAACAAGCTTGAGGGTATCTATGATTCTTTCTTCCTAAAGATATGAGAGTAGGCTGTGATCTTCATCACTGAATATACTTATCTGTAACATTAATTATCATTTGACAGCAGAGCGGTCCATCTAGGAGAGCTCGTTCTTCAACTGTCACAGGTGGTGAGGAAGCAACGGTAATAACACTCTTTATCAACCACTATCTCTAAATAAAATGCTTTAGCTCTTATACAGCAATGAGATGATTTTTCACAAAGCTGCAGTATGTTGAATGAAATATAACCAATGAATCTATAGTTATATTTGTATAATTTTTTATGTTTGAATTTTCTCAGGTAATAAATACTGCAGTTTCACTCTAATACTAACCTGAGTAATACAGGTATATCACTCAATTTTAACAAAGTATAAGGAAACACTATAAACTTCTAAAAATGAGAGATAGAATGCCTAATTCTTTAAATCCTGTATGGAAAGCATCAGGGAGACACTTCCAGTCAGTACACACGTGGCTTCCCTCTCCGTTAGCCTAATCCATTTTAACTCTTCAAGTAGATCTTAATTTGAGAATTGTGGAGGTTAAGTCTGCATCACATCAGGCTTAATGGTCGTCTGAACTGCCAGGTTTCATTTTCCAGTAGTCATTCAAAAGTCCAAGGCTGATTTTCAATTGGAATTTCTTTCTGAACATAATCCAAGTGCTTTATTGAAAGTGTAAATCAAAGAAAGCAGTTTTAATTTATATTTGACTCCATCAAAAACATCCCTACATTTTTAAATGGATTGTATATCAGTCTGAAGCAAGTTCACAGAAATCATTTTCCAATAACGGTGATAATTAGCTTTTCTGAATATATGTACTTCTACATGATGTTTCAGGGAAACAAATATAATGTAGAGTTGTCATGTTTCGTATTTGTGTGGGGCAGTTTCAGCTTTTAATTTGGGTGCTGACGCATTATTTCATAACTGCATATATTTGCTAGTGTTTTGTTTCAAAATCCGAGGAACATCCCCTGTATTGCACGGCCCCTGCGGCCGCCGCTTGGTTTGTGGCGCTGGCGCCTGGCCTGGGCCGCCTGCGGGGGACGGGGACGGGGACGGTGATGGGGACGGTGTGCTCGAGGCTGCGCAGGAGGCACCTCGCGCCGCCGGCCGCTGCTCCGCGACGGCTGCTTTGGCAGTGCTTTTTGGCCGTGTTTGTCCTCACGGCACCCGCTGAGTCGAGGTTGATCATTATATGAGCCTATGGATAGAGTGTGCGGCATTAGCACCAAGTGATTAAGGTTTTTAATTGCAAATGCCTGATTTGCCCGCGGCTGTTGCGCGCTCCGTGCTGCGGACGGCATCGAGCGCCCCTGCGGCGCTGGAGGCTGCAGCGGGCAGGCTGGAGGCCAGCAGGCCTGGGCAGCGCTGGCCGCCCGCGCTCGGAGCGGGAGGAACGGAGCCTTCCAGGGGACGGTGGTCCCGGGGCTCCTCGGCAGAAGGGCAGGAGGAGCGGAGCCCTTCCAGGGGGCGGTGATCCTGGGGCTCCTGCGCGGGAGGGCAGGATGGAACGGAGCCTTCCAGGGGGCGGTGATCCTGGGGCTCCTGCGCGGGAGGGCAGGATGAGCGGAGCCTTCCGGGGAGATGGTGATCCCAGGGCTCCTCGGCTGGGCCTTGCTCACTCTCTTCCTCGCTCTCGCCGCCGTGCTGTGTCACTGACTCCGATGAACTGGCCCCTTCCTGGTCTTTTCCCATTTCCGCTCCCGATTAGCTCGGCAGTTGTCCAGCTCGCGGTGTTGCCTGTGCAATTCCATTAAAAACAAACGCGCTGACTTCAGCAGGAGTCTGGGAGAGGTCGTAGGAATGTGAAGCAAGGACAGGAATTGCAGTGTATTAATCTAATCTGGCAAAAGCGTGTTTTCCTTCAAATGAATACAAATACGATATCGTTAATAATCGACTTGTGCTATTTCTCAGATGATTTTAGTTTCAGTCCTTTTGAGTATCTATTACTTTTACTGCTTTGTGGCAATAAAACTTTCTGAGTTCTAGTGCATCAAGCTGTCTAAATGATACATTTTCTAATTAAACTTGGAGAAACATTTTTTAGTTCACCACTTCTGGCAGTTATTTCTTAAGGAGCACTCGCACATGGTTTGATAGAGAATACTTCATGTCAAAATAAATATTGTAAGTACGCAGCCATGAAATAGAAGTAGCTGTTGTATCAAGCTATCCAGCACGCTATATATATTTTTTTAAGTATCATGCAGTAGAGATAACCATGAGAGATTAGGGCAAGAGGAAAAACATATCCTGAATTCCCAGGGTAAGGGATATTGATCAATGTTCCTATTTCTTTGAACGGTTGAGGAAGAGGAAAAGGCAGTAGTATGATAAAAGTATGAATAACCACTTTTTCAGTGTGTTGGATTTTTAAATTAATCGCAAGAAGCAGAAGTTTTTACATTAAAAATGCTTAGCGCTTTTCCTCAGGAGTGTCATCATCACAGTTATTTCTTGGTCAGGAAGACCTTCTAGAACTAAAAGCTCGTGTTAACCGTGAGAATCGGTTTCTCACCGGTGCAGAGGGGCCTGGTACTTCCCAGGCTGATTTTTCCCTTGGTTTTCGTGAAAGATGGTCCCAAAAAGTCATCTTCAAGCACCCTCATCCCTGGCTCGTGAGCGCCACCCGCCTCAGGCTCTGCTGTCCCCTTTGCAGGAGAGCGCAGGGTTTTCTCAGCCTGCCTTCGGGTTCTTTGCGTTCCTCACTCTAACCTGTTCCGGGTCTTTGTCCTCGCCTCCTTTCTTGCCTCTTGTGTGCGTTGAAAGGGCCCTGCGCTCAGTGCTGCTCTCGCGGCTGCTCCGCGCAGCCCGTTCCCAGGACCTCGCTGGGAACTCGCCCCGTGTCCTTGGTGCTATCCTGGGCTGCTCTGTGCGCGGCCGCGCTGCCTTGGGGCTCCCAGGGCCTCGGGGAGCGCGCCAGGAGAGAGGTGGGATCCCCCGCAGTCTGCTGGCCTGCTCGCGCGCCGCACGCAGCCGGGACAGCAAGGGCCAGACGCACGATTCCCTTCTCACACTTGGTGTGCTTGCCCTCACATCTGCCCAGAAAGTATATTGATGGTAAAATCCCCTTTATGAGGGTGATTTCCTTCATTTCTTTAGTGCTACAAAGTCACCTACTTCCGAACTGGTTGGTGTTGTTAACGATGAAGTGAAGCCCTGCACAGAAGTAGGGAAGTGTGAGCAGTTTCTTGTCCTCTGTCCTGTGACAGGCACAGCTGGGCTTAATGCCGCTTGTGCCGCCGCAGCAGTGGTGCTGAAGGAGTAAATCACAACTGCATACTTTGACTTAAAACCTTGGACTCGGGTTTAATGTGTGCTGCCCGTGACCGTCCTGTTTGTGACTGGAGAACCTGTGCATTCAGCTGAAGCNGCTGCTCTGTGCGCGGCCGCGCTGCCTTCATGTGGCTCCCAGGGCCTCGGGGAGCGCCCCAGGAGAGAGGANTCACAACTGCATACTTTGACTTAAAACCTTGGACTCGGGTTTAATGTGTGCTGCCCGTGACCGTCCTGTTTGTGACTGGAGAACCTGTGCATTCAGCTGAAGCCACCGCGCAGGGACAGGGTCGGGGCTTGGGGAATCCTGACCGGACACGTGGGCTTGGGAACTCCCAGCCCTACTGCACCAAGGGGAAAAGCACCAGGGCTTTTCAAGGGAAAACGGTACAGCGTAAGATCGCTTTCCGTCATGATCCGTAGGGCACAAGCCAAGGAGCTGGGGACATAGGAGCTTAGCAGGGGCCTGAAGGTGCAAATGGAACTGAAGGGTCAGTTGTCAGAAAAGAATGTTTGACTCAAAGATGAATAAAAAGGAACTTATTTGTATCAAATGAAAATCTGTAGCTGTGTATTTCAATATATTATATCTAAGAATGGCTTATATGTAGATATTTTTAAGAAGGCCTTTTCCCTAAGCGCTCGTGAAGTAACGCTGTGGTCATTGCTTGCCCGAGCAGCCGTCCGTGGCCTACGTGCACACCACGCCGGGGCTGCCCTCGGGCTGGGAGGAGAGGAAGGACGCCAAGGGACGCACCTACTACGTGAACCACAACAACCGCACCACGACGTGGACGCGGCCCATCATGCAGGTGCGAGCCCCTCGCGCGGCCGCCGGCACGTGCCCAGTGTGCGGGACTCTGAAACTGGAAACCTCTAAGCGTTGTCACGCCAGGAGGTTTTGTTCGCACTGTGTGAAGATGCAGGTTGAGTTGATCACTGCAACAGAGGGAATTTACAGGGAGGTACAGAGCACAAATGTATAGAGGCAAATAGTATTTGGAAACTGAATATGAAGGTTCTATTGATCCATGGGATTAAAATGAAATAACAGATCTGATCTTTCAAGTACTAGATTTAACGTTTCCTTACAATAATAATGCTAAATGACTAGATGAAGCGCCGCGGCGGTTGCGGAGGGCGGTGCGGGCTAACGTGTTCCTGTCCCGAGGCAGCTCGCGGAGGACGGCTCGGCCGGCTCGGCCGCCGGCAGCAACAACCACCTGAGCGAGCCGCAGATCCGGCGGCCGCGCAGCCTCAGCTCGCCCACCGTGACGCTCTCGGCGCCGCTCGAGGTGAGACCGCTGCTCCGCTCCTCCGGCCCCCTCGCGCTGCCCGCGTTGCCCCAGTTTTCCATAGGGATTTCCCATGTGCCTCATTTTTCCAGTCGAAACATTTATATTGATGCTGGTTTCTTTGTTAATCGTACGTGCGATTGATGTTGGAAAATCCAGGAATGAGATTTATTGCTGATGTTATGCTTTATATTTCTTGTCTTTGAAAAGGACTTGTTTCATCTTTAAAGATAATTGAGAACAGGGTTGAATGCTGTTCTCTGCAACAGGGCTGAAGAGTAGTGGCTTCTTATGCAATCGGAGACTGTGATTTACTTCTGAAGCTATGGTTAGGCCTTTAAAGCCGTTAAACACGGCTGCGAGGAGGAGAGGGAGTTGTTGAAAACTCCTTCAAGCAGAGACTGGTGCCATCTCCAGCCCTCTCCTCACATGCTCTTCCCTGCTCCTCTCCCTTGCCCTGCCAAAGCTGGGCAGTACCTGGAAACTGCAAGGGTGCTGGAAAGCACAAAGCTGCTTTGTATTTTTATTTATTTACCTATTTATTTAGCTAAGGTGGCGTGTTTGAATCTTGAAGGATACAATCACAAGGGGAAAAACAAACAGCTCAGCTTTTTAGCTGAACTTTCTTCATTTTTAAATAGTTTGTTGTTTCATTGTAAAACGTGTCTGTAACTTTTTTGTGTGTGCAACACATATGGAAAGCTCTTATTTAATGAGAACAAATATAAATAGTGCTTTTGTACACTGTAATTTAGCTGCTTTTTCCATCCAAATACTGCAGAACACTCCGCAAATAAGACTGTAATAGTTTGGTAAATATCTCTGTTTACTCTTAATTTTCTAATATAATAGATTAGGAAAAAAGCAAAATAGTGAATAAATGTTAAATTAGAGAATGGCCTAAATAAGCATGCATAGATTCAGTGAGTCTTAATAATTAGCGAAACAAGTAGAAAACAAGCAATTATCATGTAACAGCCAAAGTGTATTTCTGGAAAACTTCTAAGGCGTTCAAAGGCAAGCGATAGGAAAGCTGAGTGTTTAGATCTCATTTCCCGTTGGGTGGTGATGGGCAGCGTTTTCTCGGGTGAGTAAATCAGGATCCCGTTTGGAGGCTGGTCAGGTGCCTGGATGTGCAGACCAAGATGCAACCTCCGCTGTTTCCAGTCGGCAGCGAGTGAGAAGTCATTTATTAAAAAAAAGACGAGCTGACGTAAGGAGCCTAAGTCTGTTTATTGTAGGGACGTTTTCTGAGGTGCTGTGTAAATGCCTGGCCCGACGCTGCGGCCGAGAGGCGCCTGGTGCCGGTCGCGCTCCAGGAGGGCCTCTCCTGCCGCAGCCTGTCGAGCCGGGCGCCGGTGCGGCGGGACAGGGACAGACCCGCGCGGGGCCGCCTGACGCTCGCGTCCCCGCAGGGCATGAAGGAGTCGCCGGTGCGCCGCGCCGTGAAGGACACGCTCTCGAACCCGCAGTCCCCGCAGCCCTCGCCCTACAACTCGCCCAAGCCGCAGCACAAGGTGGCGCAGAGCTTCCTGCCGCCCGGCTGGGAGATGCGCATCGCGCCCAACGGCCGCCCCTTCTTCATCGACCACAACACCAAGACGACCACCTGGGTGAGCGCGCGGCCGGTTGAAACCCACAACGTGGGGTGCAGAGGCTGCAGAGGTGCAGATCTGCTCTTCACCCTGACTGTAATTCTCTTTCACTGTGACTAGTTCTCCTTTTTTATTAATGTAATACATGTTCATCCTCTTCAGTCATCAGGACCCACTTCCATTTGGGTTTTGTCATGAGGCTTTATCTTTCAGTAATCATAATGTTCCAACAAACAAACTGAAGAAAAAATTAAACCAAGAAAAAAACGTCAAAGGAGGCTCAGAAGCAACTCAGTTTTATCTTGCTTCTGTAACAATTTAAAAAACGTTTTTTCTAGTCAAATGTCTGTCCTTGCTTACTCTGGTTGGATGGTTGAATTTTGGAATAATTGCAGCATATTGGCTGCTGACGGATGAGGAATAATTGTGAGCTGGGAATTCCAGACTAGAGCTTAATTTAGTTAGGTAAATCTTTGCATTTTGCTTACTTATTCCTTATGTGCTCTTAAAATGAAGAATTTTATCCCCCAGAATTTATCCTGTAACTCTGCCTCCTGAATACCGGGCTGCTCGTTGAGCTCCCGGTGTCAGTTACTGCCCATTTGTTACCAGCTCGCGATAGGGTAGAGCTGAGGACAGTTGGGTGCTCGGAGCTGGGCCAGTGGGGCTTCTTTCTTAGCAACGCAGACAATTTGAATTTGTTTGTTGATAGGTCACCTCTGCGCACTAAATGCTCTGTAGCTTTATGTGATTCAATTTTGTATTTTATTCTCTAAAAAAAACCCTTTCAGAGCAGTTCTAATGTAGGCCGATTTCTTTTCCAGCTAATACTGCAATAGACCCCATGTGTAGTTGTGACTTAATCTGATGGATTTCTATTGCAGGAGGATCCACGGCTGAAATTTCCAGTGCATTTGAGATCAAAAGCGTCTTTGAACCCCAACGATTTGGGCCCCCTTCCTGTAAGTATGCTTTCCTGGTGTGTTTGTATTTCAGCGTGTGCTGGTCTGTCGCTGCATGGGTGGTGTGCGGGTCTGTGCATCGCTGCGGGGCAGGGCTGCAGGCTGCGGTTGTGGGTGACACCAAAGAGCTTTCCTGTGATCTTGGAATCACTGAGGCTGTTTGAAGCTAGATCATAATGTTTCTGAAGTGATTGAACGTTCCTTTGCTGGTAGGAAACACTGAGCTGTGAATAAACTTACCCTTAATCTCTGGCAGGATGATTTTAGATAATTAACTACTGCCTTAGAAAAATGGTTTGCTCGAAGTGAGCTTTGTGTACGTACCAGTGTGTTTTGGCACTCAAAAAATCTAAATAAATTTTGAGCTTGAGTGACACTGCCATATTTTGTAGAGAAAATCACCATATTGATCTCAAAAGTCTTGTCGTGCTGCAGCCGGTGCGTGGCATTGGTTTATCAGCGTGTCAGATGCTTTGCTGTGTTTCGAACCGCCGTGTCCGTGGTGACAGGACGTGCGCGGGTGGCAGCGGCGCCGTCCTGGGTGCTGCTCACAGCAGCAGCTGCTCATCGCTGCGCCCTCGCAGGGGTGTCCGGAACGGCGCTCCCTGCTCCCGCAGCGGGTGGCCCGGGACGCGCTGGGACGCGCGGCTGGCAGCAGCGGAGCCCCTTGCCGCGGCGGCACGTGCTGTGCAGTTAGCCCTGTTGCAAGTGGGGTGAACGCGCGAGCCCAGCCCTGCTCGTGGTCAGGTTGCCAGAGGATCCGCTCTGCCGCAGACCCACACGTGCTGCCCGGGGCAAGAGCGGGGCCGGGGCCGGCTCCGGCGGGTGGCGGTAACCCCTGGTGCCAGCGTGGGCTGAGGCCTCCTCTGATGCATCCGGAATTCCCTCTGCCCTGGTCCCGACCAGCAAAAGATTTTGTTTTGTGTTTAAATCCGTTTGGCAACTTGTCAGGCCCAGGTCTTGAAACATTAATTAGATCCAAAGCTGTGCTCAGATGAACATGTTTATTAGGATGCATTTACTAATTAGAACACAGCAGTAAAGCAATTTCTTAAGAAAACAGCTGTGGAAATAACTGTTCTCTTGTATTTTTTCAGACACACTGAGCATGTGTTTGTCTCCAGGGAGACATTGCTTAGATAGGAGACACTGTGCAGAAGCAAATGGGTGTCCAGCTTAATTGATTCTCTTAATTGCAGGAGATACAATGTGCCATTAAATGAGGGAAACCTGGTATATATTGTTGCATGTACATATTTAACAAGAGATTTAAACTCATCTGAAACAAGCCATTTTTGAATGAGGTATGAATGGTGCAGAATTGAGCAAGGAATCTTTGTAATGAAATGACAACTCGTCTGTATTGTGTAGAAGGCAGAAGCGAGGCTGAGTGCTGGGCTGGACCATGTTGCACGTAGTCTGCCGCTGTTTTTCTTTCCATACTGCAATCGTTTGGAAGGTAGGAGAAGGGATAAGTAGAAAGGAGAGACCTGAGGACTAGGTTCGACATCCTGGTCCTGCTTCAGTAGGATCCTGGTTAGTGCACGGACAGCAGGAACCTGCTGGAGGTGGAAGCAGAGACTCTCCAGCCAGGGAGATCCTGCTCAGTGTGCCCTTGTGGGGGCTTCCTTGACAGAGGAAATGGCTATAAATCTTGATGCAGGAATTTTCCACTTCCAATATTTAAATATATATATGTATTTATTGGATGCAATTATCTGCATAAACAGGCTGTTCTCCTTGCTACGTGGTCGGCCGTGACATATAATGTGTTCGTGGTGGTTGGCTGTTTTCCACCTCGCAGACGTCTTTCAAGCACTGTTCAGAAGCTGTGGGTAATGGGTTGCTGCGGGCTGTGAGAGAACAGCAGTGTCTCATGCACTTTCTTTCTCTCTTTTTTATTCCCTGATTCTAGCCTGGTTGGGAGGAAAGAATACACCTGGACGGAAGAACGTTTTATATCGATCATAGTAAGTAAGCACTCAGGTACTGCAACGTGTAGACAAAGGGAGGTAACCAATATTGAAGTGAAAGCTTTATAATTTTACTCTTCATTTAGGAAGCCAGGTGTTGATATGTGGAGACATTGATACCAGAGACTTAGTGCCCTCGTACGGTACTGTATATTCACCGAAAGCTTGCTTTTAATCGGCTCATCAAGCTTTGTCCCTCTCTGACTTGTGAAGCATTAACATTTCTTCTTTGTGGTTTCTTTTGTTCTTGTTGATATTTTGGATTCTTTGTTGTTGTTGTTGATGATCCCATGGCTTATTTGCACTTAATAAATTAAAATACACACTAGGAATAGAAAATAAGATGAGAAGAGGTCATATAGCCACAACTCCACACGCAGGCGGTGGAGAAGTCACACTGCTGAGTACGCTTTTCTCCCACTTCTTCAAGAAGGTCTTGTGGCAGTGCTAGTTCTGATCTTATTTCCTATTTGGAGCATGTTCTATTGCACCCAGTCCATTAATATCTCTTCGGTTCTGTTAGTGAAGTTCTAGTGTAAGTGATGTTTCATTGTAGACTTGTCTTTTACAGCATCTCAGAGCTGCTCTGTGAATCTTTGTTGTTGTTCACAAATAAAGTAGCCCAGCTTGATAATGAAGCCCAACTTTATAATGAGGCATTTCTATTGATGGCATAGTCTTCACAGAAATAAATATGTAGCTCACAAAACCACTGGAAGAGGGCACATTTGCTGCAGAAAGCTTGCAGGATGAACATCTCAAAACATTATAGGCGTTTGACAATATTATAGTTTCCCATTATAGAGAATTTTTAATATTCTTTAGGCATTATGCTCTTGTCTCAATCAGCACACGCCCGGAAAATTAAATCTAACTGATTAGTGTAACCTGCTGTCACTGACGAGTTAGGGAATAAAACTCTGATTAAAATGCCTGCATGATTCCTAAACATCTCTACCATTGAGAAGTTTTAATTTCTCAGTCTTCTAAAACTACTGAAGTCTATGTGGTAGTCTCTGAAGGTAAACAGCGTTAAAAGTATACGTTAATCAAAATCCCCCAAACACTTCCTAATTTCTTTAGAATAATTTATTGCACCCGAGTTCTATCTTGAGCCCGTGTGTGGCTCTGCTCTGGTTTTGGCTCTGCAGACGGCAGCTGCGATGCAGGTGGTTGGGGCTGGTGCTGCCTGTGGCGGCAGATCCGCCCGCGCCGCCGGGGCCGGCCGCGGTGCCGAGGTCGGCGGTTGCTGCCGCCGGGGCCCTGTGCCCTGGGCAGTCTCCGCAGTGGCTCTCGCAGCGGCGCATACGGAGCGCAGTGCCCGCCGCGCGCTGCAGGGTTTCAGCGTTATTCCTTCTTTTATTCCTGTGACCGTAGCTAGACCTTTGTGACGGAGTCCGCTGGCTCCTGGCTTCGTGACTAACGTCAGAGCGTTCCCTGGGAATGTCGCGGTGAGAGCAGCGCCGCGTTCCGGTCGTGCTCCGCATGAGGACGCGGCTCGGATGCGGCTCCTGGAGTTACCTCGTGCCGCGTGGAGCGCCCGGCGAGGCTCCGCAGCGCGGGAGAGGCAGAGCAGCTCGGTGTTACGTGTCCTGCAGGAGACTGGAAATGCAGCACTCTGCTACTGAGGTTCTAGCTTTAAGGCAGCTTAATGAGAATAGTAATTATGGCTTTAATTTCCCCAGGGCTCAATCAGCCCTTAATAAACACAGTCTCTAGCTCCCCATGGCGGGTCCTTAGCCACCTCCGTGAGCCTCACTCACCATCCCTGCAGCTAGTCATATTCTGCAGCTGCTGCCGCGTGCCCAAGCTCATGCATTTCCCGGGAGCGCTGCAGGAGAATACCTGGAAGGTGTCCTGAAGGAAAACAGAGGTTTTCCAGCTGTACCGAGAGCAGTTGTCGCTGGTCCGCTGACAGAGGGATGGTTCCTCTTGGTATCGCTCCTGGATCCGGCGCTCCTCTATATATTCATTAGTGATTTGAACAATAACGAGGCAGAAAGTGCTTGTTTAATTGGCCCAAACCGTCTTGCAGGAGAGACGAGACAAGAGGACAGGGTTAGAGCTCAGCATGATAGGGACAAACTGCAGTTGTGACTTCAATTGAAAAGGTGCTGTTTCCTAAGAATTGCGGAGTGTTGCTCCAACGCGGGGTATGTGGCACCAAAGGCCGTGCAGATACGCTCAGGTACAGGACACCGGGCAGCCCTCCCGCTGGCCCGGGGCCAAGCGCGCGGCAGGGAGCGCGGCGGGTCCCGCAGCCGGCCCTGTCACCCCGGTGCCGGGAGGGGACGTGACCCGGGAGCAGGAGTCCTCCGAGGCTGCCGAGCCCCGCGTGGCAGCAGGGACTGAGGGCACCGTGTTGGTCCATGTAGCTCCAGGGAGGTGGGAGATTTGGGGACACCTGCTGCAAAGGGCACGAACTGGTTATCCCGGGGGAGCCTGGCAAGTGCCACCCCCATCATCCCGATTCCAGGAAGCTGCCATGGGCACGGCGGCTCTCGGCTCCGCGGGAGCTCCGAGGAGGGAACTGTGGGAATAGGGTGAACCTGCTAGGAGGAGGTTCGAGCAGGGTGAGCAGGGTCAAACCGCAGACGAGCCCGCCCGGGCCCGGGACACGTCGGAGCCGCCAGCG
>VWPW01017431.1:0-24456 GCA_013389825.1 Crypturellus undulatus | reverse complement strand
CTGACATGATTAGATTGACAGAAGATTGACAGAATTAATTAGACTGGCAGGATTAGTTTGGATCTGCATTCCAGTACCAAGCACCTCTACTCATTACAGCCTTAGCTTTGGCTTTTACCAGTGTGACTGCAGAATTACAGCATAAAAAGGTGCCCTTGAGAGTGTCTGTGTGTCCTAAACAGTAAGGATGAGCAGTCTGGAGAGCTCAGCATTTCCTTTTGCATCCCGCGCTGAGGAAACAAGGCTGCAAGTCTCCCCGGGCCTTAATTGGGAAGCTGAAAGAGCAGAGCTCGCGAAAAGCACAGAGCTTTTGTGAGGAACCCATTGATACTCCTCAAAGCGAAAGCCTTCTAAGCGGCCCGTATAAAATCATTTATGAAATCAGAACCATGTTTTAATGTAAGAAATAGGTGCGGTGGCTTTGTGGGCCTGGGCGATTCAAGTGGTTCTTCCAGCTCTGCTGCTCATTGCCTGTGTCTGTATACAAACACCAAAGCAGAGACAGGTCAAGATGGGGTTTAGTGTGAGCCTAGCAGGAGGCTGTTGGGCTTGCAGTGTGCTCATGAGCGTGCCCTATGAAAGCTGATGGATCTTATAAATGTGAAGGGGATGCAGTAGCAAAACAGAATTTTCCAAACACGTTAGTATACGACTTTCAAGTAAGAATTAGCCAAACTTGCCCTGTTTTTTGTAGGACAGAAGATGAGGGGAGAGCTCTGAGATCAGGAATGCAGAGAAAGAAATGTTGTTGCAGTAATAAAAGGAAGAAAAGTCTTTTTTTTTTTTTAACCAGCCTTTAATTTTATGTCAATACAGCTGCGGTTAGAAACATGAAGCAAAGGTTTTATTTTAAGTCAGCAACAAAGGGAGTATGGCAATAAGAAGTGTGCCCTTAGTGGTGAAAAAGGGTGTACATAACTTGGAGTGAAAGTTTTGTTGTTGGGGCTCGAAGTGTTATCAGTTACTTGGTTCAGGTGGCCACAATAGAGTGGAAACTGCTACGATGCAACGTGCAATTAGAACCTCCCATTTAGCAAGGCTGCATTTGAAGCGTTCAAGAGGAGCCTGAATTAATGATAGACACCAAATTAAGAGGTAGTACAGGCCACTAAGAGGGACCCAATTTGGTATTCCACTATGTGTACACGACTGGATCTGTACATTTTTTAGGAAGTAAATAAAACAGCTAATAACTGGCTGGTATTGAAGATGCATATGAAATAAAGAGTACATGAGAGCATCTAATGTTTTGTGTTTGAGAATTGCTACTAGAAATGCAGAAGAGACAAGTTGAACTGTAGCTGGTAGAATTTGAGACAGCTACATCAAGGTTAAAGATGTTCCAATTATATATAGTTGGATATGAGCAATAAATTATACAAAGTACCCATTTGATTGATTGAAGATCAAGTGATATATAAAACCTTCTAGAGCCAAGAAAAGTGCTTCAAATGTTTTTGCTGAACAGAACATCAAAAGATCCCCTGTCGTGTTTGCACTGTCCCTTTCTGCAGCTTGATTGCGTCGCTCGCGTGTTGTATTTGTACCTCTCTGTATCGAGCTTCCCTCCTCAGCTGGAGTGAGGTACAGAAAAAAGACCTGTGTGGATCTGCTTTGAAAATCAAATTATGTATGTCACATCTGACACTGATTTTTTTGTGTTACAGATAATTAGCAGGGGGTGAATGGGGAAGTTTTAAGAGATAGAATGAGATCAGATGTCAAAGTGAATTTTCTTCCAGCGAGGAACTAGAGAATACGAAACTGGTTTATTGGGTCAAGTAGTTAAGGTGAAAACACTTGGATCATTTATTAAAGAGTTAGTGTTTGGGGTATGGAAATAATGACTCCCTAAAGAAATGGAATTGGGTAGATCTAATGTGCTCTATTAATTGCCTACACATTTTGCATTTACATGTAATGTAAAAAGGTTTATAAAACACTTTAACTGCCAATAGCTGCATTGGGTTTTTCAAGTTGCTGTAAAATAAAGGTTCTTTTCTTTGATAATTTGCATTGCATTTCACAGGCTGCGTCTCACTATTTTTTTTAAAAATATTTATATATATGTATCTAATCTTTCTTTATTATTGTTTTGCTTTCAGTTGATGGTTGCATTGACTGGTCAGTGGATCTCAAGACATACATGGCTTTGGCAGGTGAACCAGTCCGAGTGAAATGTGCCCTTTTCTACAGCTATATCAGAACTAATTATAGCATGGCCCAGAGCACAGGTCTTAGGCTTATGTGGTACAAAAACAAAGGAGATTTAGAAGAACCCATTATATTTTCTGAAGTTAGGATGAGCAAGGATGAAGATTCAATATGGTTTCACTCGGTTGAGTTGCAAGACAGTGGTTTCTACACGTGTGTCCTCAGGTGGGTATTGTGTTAAAATGTAACTAAGAATGTACACAATGTTTTGTTTAAACAAATGTTTAAATGTACCTCTCAGTATTGAGATATTCTGCCAATTAATATATGCTCATTATTATTTTCCTTGTAATTATATGTGTCAAACTGATACTATCTTAAAATTACAGTTCCCCTAGTAATTATTGTTAGCTTTCTGAATACCTATAATTAAACATGTGGTTTCACTTCTTTTTTTCACTTCACCTATTTTTTTCATTATTATTTAAGACCAACATTCCTAACTTCTCATTTTGCCATGAACCTTAAAAACCGGATAATTTTTTAACAAATCACTAAGTCTTTTTGTTAAGTAATGCTCTTTGTCATATTCTCTGAGTGAAAAATGACAACCATAAATGAATTTTCAAAGTTAGCTGGGTCTTAAGCCTTGTTTCAGCCTGCCTCTAGCTTTTCTGATCCTGAGGACTTATAAAATGACAGAAGACGACCCAGTTCTGTGGGTTGTGTGGTGGTTTGTACTGTGGACCAATGTCCAAGCTGAATGTTGGATAAATTTGCCAACTTTCAAGTCTCTGAGGTGGCCTTTGAAGTTCATTAAACTGGCTCTTCTGTCACAGGTTTGGTGTAATGTGAATTCCATGATTTATAAATGTTAAGGGAGGATAGTGATTTATTTGTTTCAGAAAAGTTGCACATTTTTCATATAAAGTAGCTGTGGTGATAATCCATTTACCAATCCAATACATTTAGAAATTTTATGCAAATGCTATGGGAACAATGAAGAATTCATCTTGGGCCAAATGTTGGGATACGTTTTTATCCGAAATTTCAACCCCCTTTGCTCATTTACATGACAAGGTAGTTTTGGTAACAAATGGGCAATTTCTTAAATAATTCATGCATTCTCCTCATTTTCAGATAAAAACTATATGAACCCTGCAGAAGATATTGCACAGCAATATCATTAGCTGCTTAGGCTAAAACTGACTTTATGTAACTGCAGGTAGTTTTGCCTTTTTCAGATTTATGTGGGAGTGTAGTACACTTTATATTTTTATATGTGTGTGTGTGTATGTATATATATATATATATATGGATGTGTGTGTGTGTATATACACATATATATATATAGTAAAAACGTGTGAAAGACCACATTTCTTCCTTGCATCTGTTTATTTTTTCTTCCTAAATTTTGGTAATGTGTCCTTGCTGTTGTTGTTTATAAAAATTATAGGTGGCTTACAATAGCGGAGGGAATAACAATATTATGTTTACTTTAGTTTCATTAAATTTGGGTTAGATACAGTGTTATGAAACATAATCTCACGTCTGTGGTGGACTATCCACACCACTAACTGTGAAATTTCAGTGTTATTAATCCTTTGTTTTTGGTAAGCAGCTGTTTGTGTTTTAGTCATTAACCAGGATCACCTGCTTTTTGAGAATTAGAAGGTCACAGATGATAGCAGTAATTTGAGAACATGTTTTCAGTTTTCTAGAAACATTGTTTGTGTTAGAAATGCTTTCTTTTGTGAACCGAATGAATAGAGCCTGGTAGAAAGAACTCAGTGCAGTGGAAAGGAAACCGGGGCTGTGCCCATTGGTATGCAACACTGCCTTAAAGGCTGCACATGCATAATTGATTCTTCTGCTTTAGTTGAAGCGGGGAAAAAAAGAGAGAGAAAAATATATTTGGCTCAAGGTGAATTTCATTTTTTTCATTTTTTCGTGCCAGAACCTCCCCGACGAAGTTATTTTGATTCTCTGAGAGAAAACAGAAAGAAATGTAGATGTAAATTGCTGACTTTGTGGCCTCCTATGGAGCGTGTGGGAAGCTTGGTCTGAGGGGTGATACCTCCTTGTCTGCCCCTGTGGCCAGGTTGTTCTGTAAGCACAGGCTCAGGTGTCTTTTCTGAAATTTCTATTTGTCTGTGAGAAAGGGAGCAAGGGAGTAAGATGCCTGAATATGATGGTGAAAATTCCCATTGGAAGGGAATTCTGCAAGGGCTCTGCCTCAGAGAACATTATTTTCCTTAGACTAAACAGACTAGATAGGGATGAGAGATCCCTTTCCTAAGAGCTTATGTCTCTTTTTGTGCAAGGAAGGACATAGTCTTGATCTGAGATCTTCTCTGACAGAAGAAGGTAATTGAAAGCCAAGAGTTTTTAACAAGTACTATATAAAAGATGCCACTGGTAATAGCAGCACTTAGTCTAATTCAGTCTCCCCTAAATTATTACCTTTTGCTCCAATCAAAACAACTTGGCAAACATGAAAATTGCATTGCGAAAATGGTAATTGCGTTTTTCATTGAGTTTTCTATTTGCGGAAAAGGTGCTTCAGAGTTCGAATAAAACCACTGGTTTTCAAGAAGTTCGATTTTCTGGTTGCTGATGGGCGCTTGTAAGGTCACGGCATGAGTGTTTGAGAGGCAATTGGAAGGAATTTTGCAGGAGCGGCTTGAGGAGGATGGCCATAAGCAGGTGAAGGGAAGGCTGATAGAACAGTGACTTAGAGATAGACAAAAATTAACTGTGTCAGTGAATTATTTTTTATACAGAAATACCACTTTAATAATCATAATATGTTTTGTAAATGAACCCATAACATTGAATAAAATTAATACCAGAGTAGTGATTATGAAAGAGCTTGCTTCTCCAGGCAAAAATAAATCCCATGTCATGATTTTAAATGTTGCCTGTTCTTTATTCACCAGTTGCTACGTAGGCATTTGGAAATTAGGTAGTGGAGGGAAACAGCCTTTTCTTGTTGCATTGGAGCTTACTTCCTTTTTCTGACAGTGCATCTTGACATTGAGCTCGCAGTGAGATGCAAGCTGAAGTGTGGCTTTCTCTGCAGTTTTCCACATCTATGAAGGATTATGGATTCTGATTCTGCAAAGAATTAGATGAGGGTGAACTTCAACTATGTTGGGAAATCGGTGTAAATTCCACAGGACCAGAGTGTTCACAGATGCCTTTTTTGTGCCAGATCAAGGATATTAAAACAGCAAGATCCAGTAGCATCCAAAAAGTGCCTGATTGACAGATAGATGCGTGTGTGTCGTTACAGTTGCCAGATAAATGCTGGGATATTTGTATCACAATTTAATGGTGCAATATTCAATTGCTGCATCCTGGAGGTTTCTCTGGAGTACAGTCTCTTGATATACCATTGATCTTCCAGTGGTATCTTAGCTAAAATTGCCATCTTTTCCATTCCAGAGGTTCGTTTAGCAGGAACTTTTCACAGGAGCATGCTGAACTGGGAAGGTTTCAGAAATGACAACATCAAGATCAAACGTGGAAACTAAAAATGATCTAAATGCATAATGATCTAAATACCTTCTCCTTCTCTGGAGATCTTCAAGACCCACTTGGATGCAGTCCTGTGCCACGTGCTCTAAGTGGCCCTGCATGTGCAGGGGGGTTGGACTAGATGACCTCTAGAGGTCCCTTCCAACCTTAGGCATTCTATGATTCTATGATTCTATGACGGTCTTGACATTCTGGATATACAAGAAGTCGAATTGCCAGATCATTTGTTGTTTTTATTCCCTGAAAAAATAAGTTTGTTCNCCTTAGGCATTCTGTGATTCTATGAAGGTCTTGACATTCTGGATATACAAGAATTCGAATTGCCAGATCATTTGTTATTTTTATTCTCTGAAAAAATAAGTTTGTTTTTCTGTGTTATGAGTCTCTGTTTTTTAGAATGGGAACAAGAACTTGCCCTACTATGATGGTGAAGGCAGAGAAGGTGACCTGGGGAAGGAAGCTCAGAAAAGTTTAGCAGCATCTTTGGTGTCAGCAAGGTGCTGCAGCTGAAGTCTTTTCTCCCAACTTGGCCCTGCTGCAAGATAAGCTGAACTGAACTTTATCAGCGAGAGCAATAGGAATGTGGTAAAGGCAGGATGTATTAGCTCCTAATGAATCCTTGGTGCAATAAAGTAATTCAGTTCTCATAACACAAGTCAGGAGGATCAGAAGTTTGGGCCTTGAGGGGTGCAAAGCGAGGAGAAGGTTCATGTTTGCAGCCCTCAGACTGGCTGCCAGGCTTAAGCCCAGGATGCAGCGTGACAAGGGGGTGAGGGCTCCTGGAATCCGTATGAGGAAATAAGCCTGCAGATATTTAATACCAGTATGTGATGGTAGAGAACCGCCAGCAAATCTAGTTAGGAAATCTGTTTATCCTCTCTGCCTTACTTTGTCACTCTCTGTGCAGTTCTTAATGTGGAGCAGCATTGTTATGTGCATGCTCGGAAGAGTAAAGCTTTCATCGGGCCGTCGGTGAAATATTGCAATATTGCTTTCTGAGCGATAATAAAATAGACTGATAGTGGATTTTAAGCCTTCAGGCTTTTGAGTGCCCGTGGAGCACATGATCAGGAAATCAAAATGAGATCCAGACAGCCTAGAGGTGCTGTCAGTAAAACTTCATTTGCAGCCTCGCCTGCGTGCTCTTGGTTCAGTGAATGTTAGAAGATGCCCAAGGACTTGTTCCGAATCCCTACAACCAGGGCTGCAGTGCGAGCCGCTCTTCCCAGGAAAAGCGGCATCCACTTTTTCTAACCACTGACAGTCTGGCTGCCAAGAGGTAGGAAAGACAAGTTATTTCAAATCTTTAAGACCAAACAGGAAAGTTAAACTGCACTATGAAAATGCCTAGGGTAAGGTCCATTTCTCTGCAGCTACCTCTTAAATCTCCTGGTTCTTAAAATGTGCATTTTAATATGATCATTCCCTCTGTTGGTGTCAGTGTCTTCTCACTGCAGAATGTGTTATGTTCAGACACTTTGAATTTATCCAGTGCTCAACTGGCCAAGGTGGCTTTGTATCTTAAATCCCTTTGAAAATAGTGATATAATTCCACTGCAATCCTACAGTATCTGCCTCTGTGGACTTCACCAGCAAGTGCTTTTTCCCACAAACTTGCTCTGAAGAGGTGTAAAAGTCCTTGCTCATTTCCTGGTTCATCAGATGTCCAAGAGAACATGTCTGAGTAGCTGCTGGACTGCACCCCTCATGGTTGCTTCTCAGCCCTGGAAGATGGGGCGTGATCAGCTTTCACTCTGGGGCATCTCTGGCAGGTTGGTAGGAGCCAGGCGGGTTTCCCACTTTTTGGAAGGCCTTGGGATCAGCAGGGCTTTCTCTTCCCAACCTCTGCTTATCGGAACTGTGGCTTCTTTTCCCACAGCAAAAGCGCCAAATCTGTATGAACACAGTTCCTGCAATATATAGTAGGCAAGATTCGAATACAGTGTTAGAGCAGATACAGTATAAAATCAGTATGATTCATGATAAAATAAAATCTAACTTACTGAGATATAATGCTTTGACATTATCAAAATGGAAGGGAAAGTAGAATCAGAATATTTCTACTTCTGTCTAAAATCATGTAAAAACTGATGGCGCTTCTGCAAATCATTTTGATTATATTGCTTTATTGAGACAAATCAGTTCTATCCGTTCTTTTGGCACCTACACTTAGTGACAGAGGCCAAAAAAAAAGATTTGTTTCTCTTCCCTGGTGGTGTGTAGGCTGTGTTCATTCACCCTCCTTTCTCAGGCTTTGAAAGGGAAGACACTGTCCTCTTTTTTTCCTGAAAGCCAGTGTTTGCAGCTGATGAAGGCTGTAGGGACAGTCAGGGCTCCAAGCAGAAATGAACGTGTTGCTGTGCAGCTGGAGAGCGTCCGGAGGTTCCCTGTTGTGGTGGCATGTGCAAGAAGTACAGAAACGGAGGGGACTTCCCTTCCTCTCCTTGCCCGGGTAAATAACTTTGCACACATGAAGAGGAATGTGCTCCACAGGCTTCTTTATTCCCTCGGGCAACAAAATCAGGAGGTTTAGCAACGCAGACAAACTAATGGGTGTCCTGAATGCCACTTCTATTTTGCTTGCTTGGTGTCTAATAAAAAAAAGCAAGCAAGAGCAGATTCACTGATTTGCCCACCACGTGGGCTGGAAGAAATAAAAGAGAAAATGTTAAATGGTCTCAGAAACAGGGCACTGAACACTGAAAATTACTGGAAGGGAATTTCTTAATATTTTCCATGGAGCAGTTGTCCACAGGCTGCAGATTTATGTCATTTGTAATGACACTGTATGGGACTTCTCAGCGAGACAATGTAATTTAACAGTAATACCCAGAGTTCTAATAGAAAATTATTAAAAAATAAATGAAAAGAGCTTAGTCAGTTGAAGTAGCAAACATCAGGGCAGCTTGCTGCCTTCTAATGCTTAAGGCCAAGAAAGAAATTTTCCCTCAGAGCAAACCCAGCCAATTACAGGAATTCTTCGGCTGGAACAGCGTGCGCTGAAGCTAGCGGAGGCCGGATATTCTGTGAACTTTGGGGTGATATACTGAGGTGTTTGGTGTTCTTTTGACTTCTGCAGTTTTCTGAGTGCTGTATTTTATTTTCATATACTTAACTTCTCTTAACTAACATTTTTGGAGGCTTTCAAAAGGACAAGGACAATCATTAACCTGTGTCATTCGACTCAAGAGCTGGGACTTTGTTCTTCCTTCTCTGAATAGTCTCTGTGGGAGTGGTTGTCTGGTGATTTTCTGTCTGTCTGTCTGTCTGTCTTTCATGTTTTTGTGTGTCCAGAAACAAAGATCTGCAGAACCAGTACTTGTGTATGTGGAGGCAACCAAAAAAAAAGCTCCTGCTTCCCCTGTGAAATCTGACTATCTAGACTGTGGTCAGATAGACTCCACTGTGGGAAAGTCTGGCCAGCTGCTGGTTCCAAACGTTTTTTCTTCTCTATCCTCGTACATGGGAAGCCTTAAAACTCCCTGGAAGGGATAAACACACAATGAGGAAAACAAATTTTGCTTTTAAGTGCCTGTGGTGAGAACTCTTTTCCTGAGGGTTGATCTGAGGAGACATCCCTAGCTATGTTTTTCAAACTATCATTAATGTGAATCTTTTAAAAGTTATCTTTCAGCGACTTTGCTCAGTTGTTTCTTTTGAATAGTGATGGCATAACCTTTCTTCACTGTAAAACATGGGCTCCAGGGACATCCTGGATGTTTTATTCAAGCTGAAATTGTCATTTTGTTTCCAGTGAATCTTGTATAGTGGTTAAATCTCAGGCAGAAAGAAGTGCGCTAGGACTAAGACTCCTTGAAGAATCATGGGGCAGCTCAACACAAATACCTTTTCTACTTGAACGAATGGGGATTTAAATGGCACCTCCCTCTGGACTCACTACACCAGGTCTCTGTTAGAGACTCAGAGAAAGCAGAAGTCATGAAAGAACAGTGGATTTGTGAAGTGGGTACCGCTTTAGCATCCTGCACTTGATTTTCTGAGATCATACCTTCATGAGGCTGCTTGCTGTTACTAGCAGGATCTTGGAAGCCAGACAAGCAGTAAAGAAAAGATAGTGTGGAATTAGGATTTTTCCTCACCACGCACAGCTGGGTTTAGAATTACCTTGTAAAAGCAAGCAAGCAAACCACAAGACAGAAGTGTCTGGGTTTGCTCCAAGGCGTCCAGCACCAGGTACCAGCAGTGGACGCACAGACGTGCTGTGCTTCGTGGCTTGCGGTTCATGAAGCAGCTGCAGTCGTGTCAGCCAGCCCCTGAATTGCCCTTCTTTGGGTATTGCCTTTTCAAAGAATGCAGCAGACAGAATAGTCCAAAAATGTTGAATGTAGCTGTGATTTGTACCCACTGAGAATGATCTGCATCGCGTGCGAGAGTCTGACCTCTTCCAGGCAGCATCTGAAAACCAGCAGCAGCAGTAGTCATAGGGGAACCTGAGTGAAACCTGGACAGATAAGTGATAATTAACATTTTTGGAGGAAAGATACTGTGTCTGTGTGATCTGAAACAGTATTGGCAATAAAATGAATTGTTTTTTCTTTAAACAGATCTCCAAACTATGACCTCATAGAATAGGGTGAAACAATCTCAGATTCTCTTGCAACTGCTTGGTAATAATGGATATGTGAAGTGTGAAATTTAGACTGGAATAAACATATGCAATCCTTTTGAAAGGAGAGGAAAATGGAAGTTCATTCCTATAGCAGTTGGTAGTGGATTAATTTCTGTAGACCTTGAGATAGGCAAAAATGGTTGGCATTGTTGTTCCTTGTTGTATCTTTATTTCTGCACCACAAAGATGAATGTAAGAATTAGCGTCCAGGTTCCTGCAGTCAGTTTTTCCAGTGAGCCAGTGAAAAACCAATTAAAACAGTCAGGCAGAGTGCTCAGGTCAACTGGGAGAGATTTTCAACTGAGTTGTTTTTTCCTGAGCTTTGATAGATACTCTTTCTGGCTTTTGGGTCTACCATCACGTTGTCATCTTACGACTAATGTAATTAAAGAAATTAATACCCCTATTGAACACCTGCATGTTAGGGAAGATGCAAGGAAACAAACTGCAAATCCTCATGTATAAATATGCAGTTCAGATTGTGGGGTGTTTTTCAAACTAGCAAGTGCAAAATACTCAGCCACTTTGCCTCCTCTTTCCTCTTCCAAAGAATGTCAACAAATGGAGGGTGTGAGGGGAATGTTCCTTGCCCGCTGGATGCAAAATTGTTTTAGTTCTGTAACAAACCACTTGTACAGGTAGAACCGCAAATGCCAAAGAAAAAAGTCTTGACAAAGTCATGAATATTTCCTCATTTGTTTCATCCTTGGAGCTGATAAATTATCCAAAACTAAATGGAAAATTGTTTGGAGATTGCAACTTCACATTTCTTTCTCATCCTTTTCTGTTTCCTTCTTTTATCCCTTCTTGTCTTTGCTTCATAGTGAAGCCAAACTCACAATTTTGCTTGATTTTTGCTTTGAGATCTGTTAAACTCCCTTGGTTTTGTGTGTTTTTCTGCTGGTTTCTGAATTGGTTTTGATTTATGGTTCAGAGCTATTTTAGGTAGCTGGGGGATTGCAAATGCCTTGCCAGCAGAACAAAGGAAAAGTGGCTTTTGAATTCTGGCAAAGCAAAATCCTTCTTCACATATCCACTCCGGAGAGTAGGCCCAGTTTTGCACGAGTCCCTTGAAAGAGGGAATTACAAATCTTAGTTTCAGTGTGAAAATATCAGAGTAATTTTTTTTTTCTGAAATGCAGAGTGATTCTGTTCTGCCTTCTTGCCATTCCCCATATGAGCACTGCTACCTCTTAAAGAGAACGAATGGTTTGGAACCCTTTCAGAAAAGAAAAGGAGTTAAAAGACAAACTTTCGAACTCGTGGGCTTGTTTGCTTGACATGCAGCCTGTCTGCAGTCTGCCAGCTCTTGGTTTGTCTGGGCTGCCTGCAGCCTGGTTACGTGCAGCTCCTCTTGCCTGTTCCAGTGATGCTGAGATCGCTACCACAGACCTTGAGCATGTTCCCCACCTACCTGGAAATATTTCCTTTCTGTTCATCTTCCTCATCAGCTCTGATAGCAGCCTCTGATAGCAAGTCCTGGTTGCTTTGCTTTGTTGGTCCGGTTGTTCTTTGTGTGTTCCAGCCTCTCTCTTTAGATGTGGTCATGAAGACCCTCCCTGCCAGGCTCCAGGCTGCTGCGGGGGGCACTGCCCTGCCCTGGCAAGCTCCGTGACCATATATTGCAAACAAACACAAGGCCTCCTCTTAAAATCCTGGGGAATTGGCCAAGAAAATGAAGGATTCTTGCTGGCCAGTCTGTGTATCATTACCAAAAAACAAAAAGACTCTTTCCATGAGCAACTCAAATGGAGCTCATCGAGGAGAGCCCTTGAGGACATGGAGGTTCTGAAAGCAGTTGGAAAGGAGGAATGGATGAGTCCTCGTGCAGCAGCTGCGTGGGCTTCTGAGAGCCTCCAGAGACAAGTCTGACGCAGAGACCTGCGAGGTGACCTGGGCTGTCATTTTCCTATCTGCTTCTGTGGGTTTAGAGGACGCAGTGGTGCTGGTGGCTGCACCGCGATCTCCTTATTGGCTTCTGGCTCAAGCTGTTGTCTTGCAGAGATGCCCTTGGGCCACAGGTCTCATGAGAGAGGAGAGAGGGCCTTTTTCCATGCATTGGTGAAACCAAGGCATATGTTTCTCCAAATTCCCGTTCAAATTACAAGTTTCTAGTTGTGTAGGAAAATCCATTGTTTCATCTAGAAATCCCCACGTAAAAAGAACATGGGGATCTCTGCATTAAGGAGGTGAGTGGTGGAACTCAAATACCTTGGAATGCAAGGCCAGGTGAACATAAGACCAATACCATGGCACTCATCTGTTTAAAACACAGGGAGTATCTATCTTTTCACAAAGCTCTGTTCCACATCATCTCATCTGAAGAGCAGTAACCATGGGAGTCCCTGACCACAGGCTCATCAGCTGCGCAGAGGACTGACGAAACCCGTGTCAGCTGCTGAACACGGCCCGATGCGGAGAGGAATGGCCCAAGTCTTCTGTAAGCAGAGGCTCCCAGGTTCCTGCTTCAAAGCTGAGAACAAGTGGGGTTGACCAAACTGCTTTTACCATTTTACACGTGGCTGAAAGGTAACTGAGTGGATTAAAGGAAGGCAGCGGCTTCAGAGCGTAGTTTTCGTGCGATTGCAGAAGTTACTGGGCTTGCTAGCAGCACAGCTAACACGAGTGGCTGTTGAAGAAGCATTCAGAAACCTTTCAAGTCTCTTGCTATTGGCTTCGTGAGGACTTTCTTTATCATGAGGCTGAATGGATTTATTGTCCCAGTCATGGAGTGTGAACAAAAGTGATGGTGCTCACAAGGCACTTAGTTTTCTCAATTCTACTCAATTCTAATTGTAACTAATGAAAAGAGTACGACATTTTTAGGATGTGGTTCCAGGAAGCATTTTAAATAGAGCCAGCCTCCAGCACTGTTCAAAATACAATCTAAATAATGCAAGATTGTTAGCAGAAAATACTTTCTGCTATTAAATAACACCGAGTAATGGACAGCTATTCAAAGGCGTTATTTGTGGTCGGCCTGGATCATTGGGACTGAGCGCGGATGACCTGGTTTGCACTCAGCAATACCCGTAGTCATTCAGGAATGTTAATAAATAGTAACTGCAGAGCACTATTGACTATGCAGAGCAATTTTATCTATGTTTTGTGGATTTTGGTGCTCTGTTGCAGAGTATTGACATTTTCCAAATATGTTTTCTTTCTCCCTACAAAAAGAAGGTATGCATTCCAAAAGTGAGTAGTTTGAGGCAAAGTGGACTTGTATTCCCTAAAATCACATAAGTATTTTTGGAAAGCCGCCTAAAATGACTTTTATAGTCCAAGGTACTTTTGTTTCAGACACAATAATGTGATTTATGCAGTTAGTGAAGATTCAGCTTTTTTATAGGCTCTCAACTGAAGCAGTCCATAGCAGAGTGCAAAGAGATTCCTTCCCCTTTAAAATGGGGAACAGGGAAAATATCCATTGATTTTTTTTTTGTTACATTAATGTACATGTGACACTTGGAACAGGAGGGAGTGGGAAGGAGACATCTGTGGCAAATTCAGTCTTCCCTGCAGTATCCACTGAGGCAGCATGTGTTGTTCGTGTGGATGGTGGGAAGGCGAAAGAGTCGAGCTAGTGCTAATCTGAAGTTGGGTAGGTGACCTCAGCTCTGCCTGTCCCACTCTCCTTCCATCTCTCTTTGCTTCAGTTTTTCTTTTAAAAATGTGAGTAATAGTAACACCGCAGAAGGCTGTGTCAGGACCTGCATCAGGAACCTGGCGTTTTGCGCAGTTCTGTTGAATTTGTAATGCTGATGATGCTGAAAATCGGAGG
Source organism: Crypturellus undulatus (assembly GCA_013389825.1). NCBI lineage: Eukaryota > Metazoa > Chordata > Aves > Tinamiformes > Tinamidae > Crypturellus > Crypturellus undulatus. Next base: position 10,351 of record VWPW01017431.1, on the reverse strand, counting down.
TTTCCTCAGAAGCCTCCTTACCTTCCCTTCTGCAAATATGTGCTCATGGCTCATGTTTGACAAGAAGCCATTTGTGCCGTGTTTTGTCAGCATTTGTTTAACATGAAGCTTAGAGTCGTGATGAAGTGTCCCAACAGACCTTTTTATTTTCTTCCTAACTACGCTCCCTTGACAGGGTGACAAGTTGTTGCTGAAATGATGTATCAGAAAGATTTGTTAGGGAGTATGTTGGATTTTTTTTTCCGATTAAAGTCATTGTCACGAGCCTAATTGGAGGGAGTGAGAATCCAGTGTCATTAGTGTCTAGGTTTGACTGGCAGATCCTTTTCCAGGTGCATGGGACGATTCTTGCCTGCAGTGGCACAGTCTTACCTCAGCTAAAGCTAATTGCAACAGAGCCGCTGTGGAAGAAGCCCAGCGAAGTGGTACTGCCTTGTGCAAGAGCTTGCCTCAATGTCCTCTGATGGGGGGAACCACCCAGCAGGTCCCTTTTGCTCAGGCTTTTTTTGGCACAGTCAATTAAAATGACAAATGATGCATGATGGGAGGAGGAGCTTTGTTTTGCTGTCGCTTGTCATCACACCCGATGAAGGCCGGAAGCTGAGAGTTTGGGTTGTGACAGTCCTATGCAAAGTGTAAATTCTTTACAATAACACCATGACTAATATAATTTTGAGCATTTATTCTGTTCCTGGTAACTCGGTTAGAGATATGAGTCTCTGAGGATTACATAAAAATTTCCTCAGATTTTAATTTAAGCCTATTTTCATGATTATGAGGCATAGAAGCGGGGTTGGTTATATTTATTCTACTCTGATATTGAAAAATACCATAAGATACCCTAAGAAAATCTGACTTTGGACCGCTCACAATTCAGTCTTCTAGATTCAACCCTACCAAGATTCTTTGGTGATAGAATGCATAGAGATTTTAAGAGAGAAAGGATTCTATTTTTCAGGTATTTAAGGCCCAAATGTGTCAGGGTAACTGCACAGACTGACTTCCTGCATCCCGTGTGCTGTAGGAATGTGTTTGGCATTGCCTTTGGGGGAGGAATTCTTTCCAAACCGCCTTCTCCGTCATGAAGCGCAACGTGCTGTAGTGACATCTCCTGAAGGCAGGCGAGTGGGAGGGAGAGGAGAGGCTCTACCACGTATAGGAAGCAGGACTGTGATGAAATGATGCATCCTGGCCTGCACATTTGAGGTGGCAATAGGTGTTCATGCACGTAGGAGCTTGTAAGGGCTGCCACGCTGGGTTAGGTCCCTTGCCAGCACCCTTGCTACAGGGCTCTTCACACTAACGCAGGAATGAGTCTTTCCATTTTTCTAGTAGTTTCTCGGTGCTGGAAATGCACAATGTGACCATCAGGATTTGAATGTGTCCCCAGGGTGTTCGTGAGGATGAGAGCATAACGAAGAAACTTATGGTGCTGAAAGAAACATGGTAGAAAGAAAGATAACCAGAAACATCTTTCTGTACCTACAGAAACTCAACCTATTGCATGAAGGTATCCATGTCCTTGACGGTAGCTGAGAATGAATCTGGGCTTTGCTACAACAGCAAGATCAGATACCTGGAAAAATCTGAAGTCACTAAGAGAAAGACAATCTCCTGTCCTGATATCGAGGATTACAAAACAGCCAGTCAAGAGCCGGACGTGGTGTGGTACAAGGTAAGTGTTGCTCTGTCATCACTGTTGTGCCAAAATAATAAAAAGCTGCCGGTGCTTTCAGTCAGAGGCTTAGAAATGGCCTTTTCTGAGCCTCGAGCAGTTTGGGACTGCTGTGGAGGCTGCTCTCCCAGGATTAGAGAAGCAACCCAAAGTACAGGCAAAATTATCCAGCATAGTCATTGAGCAACAGAAATGTGTATCAGTGAGGTTGTCCTAACTGATGCAGAGTATGTGATTCCTCTATGCTCCCACACAATGGTGCCTTTGCACCAGTTTTCACCTTGGTGGGGTGTCTGCTTGCCTCCTACCTCATAGAAACACAGACAGGCACCTAAAACAGAGCTGAAGTTGCATCAGCTCCACCAAGCTTCGTAGGGCTTCCCAGTTAGCTTTTTATGAAGTCCACTGAGTAATTTCACCAGATCTGCTAATTTTTTGCCAACATCTGCTGGCTAATTACACAGAAACGCATTCACTTTTGCTGAGGTTCATTGAGTAATTTTACTGAGGTCTGTTAATTTTTGATGAGGTCCGTTAGGTACTTTTATTGTTCAGCAATAACTGTGCTGGCTCTGCGTTCACCAAAGCTTCTGTGGTACCACTGTGGGTAGCAGATAGAGAGGTCGTGGTTGCCCTGGCTCCCTAAGGGGCTGGGAGAGTGGTTAAAATGCAGGATGAGAGGCAAGACGTCAGGTACCAAGAGCATAGGAAGGTCTTGGCAAACTTCACTAGTTGCCTGGATCTGAACTAGAGCCTCAGTGTATGTGGAGGTAGGCGGAAACGATGGAGGCGGGTAAAAAGATAAGAATTGGAGGGAACAGCAAATGTTGGGGCAAGGGAAAGAGCTTGATAGGGTTATTGGAAGATAGATGTGTATTGCTGGAATAAGGAAATCCATGAGGATGAGTTCAGGTAATAAGGGGAATAATGAGCAAAGCGGTTAAATCCTTCTGAGGTCTTTATTGGGCAACCTTGATAACATTTGAAAATGGTTATTTTCAGTGAAATAAATAAGAAGTGCAGAGCTACAGAATTTTCACTCTTGAGCAGGATGCATCAGAAAAGGACAATTTTAGAAGTTATTATCTATTTATATTTTTTACTGAGTTCTCACATGTTCCACTTTATACTAACAAAATATGTGCCATAACTCACTGTTAGATAAAAGAGCTTTTTCTTTTAGCCATTAAAGACACTTCTCTCAGCATATGGGTCGATATCTTCAGTGCTGTTCATGCATAAAATACATGTATTTTCTTAATTCTGAAATCTCAGAAAAGAAGGAACTGAGGTTACACTGTTTCTTGCCGTATCTGTCTATGCATTACAGGACAGCACATCACTGAAGATCTCATTCTGCAAGAGTGTGCTGCAAAAATAATCTGTCAGGAGTAATCTTCAGCTGTCACAGAGTAGAAATCAGTCTAAGGAAAATGTGTGTACAACCCCAAATCAGTGATGCCTCATGCTGACCAGAAATGGGAAAGGAAAGGTCTTTGTTGCCCAAACCCACACGTTATCTGGGTTCCCCGCACAGGCTGCGTGACACCAGCCTGGAGTGTGACAGCTGTCATGGCCATAATGGAACTGAGCAGCACGGATGCTGTCATTTAATGATAACTGCAAGTCAGTCAAAGTCGACAACCTTTAGTCTGGCTTGATACTAAAAAGAGATGTTAATGGAATAACCTACTACATATACCTCCTTATTCATAATTAACGATAAAGAGCTATCAGTTCAGTTTCTAGATAACACCTGCGTTATCAGACTTGAGTCAGGAAGCTCAGTAATTTGAAGTGTCGATATTAGTGCTATGCGGGAGTTATATATGCTGGGTTATCCCTAGAAACCTCTTCCTGAAAAGGGGTTTTCAAAAATGCTCCAAAGCTTATTACTGTACTAACTGTTAATGAATACTCATCTCTATAAAAAAAAAGTAGAAGTTCATTTAAAATAATTACTTGAATTTCAAAATTAATACGATGAATAGCATGGTAACCCCTAGAAACCACACTGCAGCATTTAAAATTGTGCTGCGCGGGGCGATGTACTAACAAAGACAGGCCCCAGCTGGCACTGACTGTTGTGTGGTGACGTCCTGACTTTGGAGGGGCCTTGAGCTCGTTTCCTGCAGCACCCGGGATCCTCAGTTCTCCAGTGACCCGGGCGTGGAGGTGTCTTCCTGAGCAGATCTACTGCAGGGGCATTTGGAGGGCAGTTGCTTTTTGTTGCATTGGACATTTAGTGAACATCTTTATCCAGTGGGACAGCGTAAGTTATTCAAAAGAGGATAGTAGACAAATAAATATGAGGAAGTCCATGAGCTTCCTGCTTTATAACTCTTGTAGAGTTATAAACAGTCTCCCTGTGGCCGTGAGAGACCCTGCCACTGCCCTCATATTGGAGAATTAGGACTTGGGGCCAAGTTGCTGCCGTTGAGCAATGTGTTAACGCCGGCAGCGTGCGAGCTCAGCCTGCTCAGAAGAGCTCTCTGTGTGCAGGGATTAACGAATCAGCACCAATAATTGCCTCTATTTAGAGCAAGTTAGCTGCAAGTTAAACATGCTCTTAAAATAATGAGGCATGAATAGATTTCTACATGCACACCCAATAGGTAATGATAAAACATTTGCTATCCGGATTTGTTTTAACAGTAGTGTGGATTTCACTCTTGGCTAGAATTATACTGTGTGAAATACCTGCTTTTAAAGATTTCCACAATTAATGCCATTATTATTGTTCACGCAGATCCATTAGGGCTGTTAGAAGTATTTTGACAAGAAGAATAAGGAGTTTTTTTGAAATAAATGTATGTGTCAAGGCAAGATTGAATGAACAGGATTTAAGAGTAAGAGCAGTTTCATGAAAAATCAACTGGCAGTGGGGAAAAAAGTGTATTACATCTAGAAAGCAGAGCCTTAATCCATCTCCACCACCTCTTTGCTATTACTGGGTTGAAGGAAGGGCTGTGAAAGCTGTCAGAATGGCAGGTGAAGGACAGGTAGTTGTTATCAACCCTACAAAAACTAGAGCTGCTGAGGTGCTGCCACTTAAAATGTCAAGGAAGACAAAAAAAAGAGCATAATAATGAACAACCCAGTTATTGGGAAAAAAAATAAAAGAACTATTTAAGATGGCTAAAGAAAAGAGGCTAGTAAAAGGAAACTTTCAGATTCATCATCTGAACATGATGCAAAAGCAGAGGTTAAATGAGCAGCCATCGTATCCCTTGGCACTTGCTGGTTTACAGAAATTAGCGGACCTCTGGTAAGAAAATGTTTTTGTTGCTTAAAATAAAATAGTTGTGATTCTGCTCCTTCCCTCCTCTTGGCTTTTGTTTTTATAGACTGAACTAGTCTGAAAAAAACCAAGCAAAATTAAATGGGCATTTTCAGCATGTTTTTTGAAAGTCTGTGTAGTCAATACGGGAAAAAGAATTAGCTAAAATCTGAGAGATAGACAGACTTATAAATCATTTTTAATATGAACTGTTTTAAGTGAGCAAGAAACAATTGGGAAGTCAGTGATACAGCAGTTCCCATATAGCCATTCCTCACTAGAAAACTGCACTATGTGCAAGCCTTGTTCTTGTGCTAAATCATTTATCTCCAGAGAGGTAAAGATTTCAACCTCCTTATTGCAAACAAATAGAATATAAAATATAAAGCATAAAAAAGTGGGGATTTCTAATCTCTTCACTCCCATAGTTTTCAAAATAAAATGCCATGTATAAAAGTGGTAGCATATAGGGTCTTTCAATGCTGTGCTGAAAGGATCAGAAATATACTTGCTTTGTGTATTTTGGGCATTCTCTTCCTTCTAAATTAAGATTCAATAGAATAACATTGTAGTCTTGGCCCGGATTCAGTCACTCCAAGTTGGTGGTTGATGCAGTAACATCACACCTTTGAACAGAACTAAAAATTGAGTGCAAATCAGAGGGGGCAGAATGGCAATTTCCTGCTCTCAAGCCCCGTTAGTTTAGTAAAGTAACAAAAATAAGCTCTGATTCCTCTCAGCACAGTAGACAGGGATTTGGTTTCTGTTTTTCTCTTACATTCATATTAACTCAAGTTCAGGTGTAAGACCCAATTGTGACTTCCTTACAGTTGTACCAAAGGTTGTCGTTCCATCTTTTTTCTTACATATTATTATTGTTTAATTGAGCCCCTGACATGTGGAAAAATTCCATTTGTTCCATTATGATCACTTGCTGTCTCGCAGAATAACTATCCGAATCACACGCTTTCTTGTTTGGTTGTTTTGTAAGAGAGGACTTTGTTCTATTTTGTTTGCTGTTGCAGACAAGAACAGAAAATTGGATGTAGGGATGGGCTGAGTTTTTACGTGAATCTCTGAAGTCGGTGAGCCTCGTGTAGCTGGTGCAAGGTTGTTACTTGCAATCCAAGAGCTTTTCCTGTGTTGCCACCCTGGGAGAGGGAATAGAGCAGCATTCAGAGGTTCTTTGCTCATAATTGTGTCGCTCTGTGGGCTCTGGGCAGCAGAACTAGCCGGAGCCTGCAGAATTGTTAGCTGTGCACAGTTCCCGAGAGAAATGATGATTTTCTTTGCAGATTGAACAGACTTGGTGTTGAAGTTATTGAGAGGCAATACATAAATAATCCTTAGAAGCAATTTTGAAGAGCCAGGGGTTACATTGTGCCCATACTCCTATGCCAGAATATTCAGAAAGTGTCCAACCTCAGGCTTCGTTAGGGCGGCCAGTGGCTGCTCTGCCCGCAGGGGGTCACGATGCAGCGCAGGGAAGAGACTCTTGTGCTCAGGTTTCACCAAGTCCCCCGCTTAATGGCAGTCAGGCAGCTTCAAAAGCTGTTCCAGTAGAACCATAGTTCACGGGTATAATCCTACATCTGCCAAACAACAGCTGGATCTGCCTGGGGAAGTGAGCGCGCTGCAGGCCATCACTGCCATGTACTGAGTCAGAGAAAGGACTCACATGGGAGTGGGATGCTACAGAGCACCCGACAATGAATCCGAGCTCACACCTCAACAGGTACCAGAGGTGCCAATGAGGAGAGCCAGGACCAGAGGAAACCAGGCTTCCTGAATTCTCCTACTCACAAAAATATTATTCTTCCTGTTGGCAAATGGTTCTAGCCTGAAACTATGTAACATTTGCCTTCAGGCTGATTTTTAACAGACATTTTCTATACTTCCTTCAAACAGAAGGTGCATTTTAATGATATGTCCTAAAGTAAAATAAACATCTTGGCAATTGTTCATCATGCAAAATAGAAGATACTTCCCCAGTGCTTCAGGGAACCGCATATGAAACATGGCACATGTGATACAAGGGGAGTTCTTGTACCTTAAAAACATTTCTGTTTAATTTTACATGCAATGTCTTCAAATAAATCCTAGTTTTAGGTCTCCATGCTGTCTGAATTGAAAGATACATTGCAAAATATTTTGAGATTGTTGTTTGCTTGTGTATAGTGCTCAAAATCGGAACAAACTACACTGCTTTTTGTTGTACAAGCTGAGTAATTTTGGCATTTGACTTTTTTTTGCAGGAATGTAAGCCAAAAATGTGGAGAAGCGTTGTAATTCAGAAGGGAAATACTCTCTTAATACAAGAGGTTCAGGAAGAAGATGGAGGAAATTATACCTGTGAACTGAAGTTTGAAGGCAAACTTATCCGAAGAACAACGGAACTGAAGGTTACTGGTAAGAATCTTTGTTGTATGCAAGTAGGAAAGAAAGGAGTTTTAAAAGAAACAAGTGTCTTGCGCATACCAGCAAATGTATTTGGTAGAAGTGAGTCCCGCCCAAATCCCAAGATACAAGCAGTCCCAAACTGGAGGAAAAGTAGATCAGGTTCCTGCAAAGCTCTGCTGCAGACCTCTTCTGCCGTTTGCTCTGTATGAAACATGGAAATGCTAATTTTAAAGCAAAAGGTAGAACAGACCTAACTGCTCCCTATGTGTTGCAAGAACCTGTCCCTAGAATGAAGCAAGGAACGTCAGCTGTTAGGGGAAAGCAGCCTGCTTCCTGGGAGGTCATGCACAGTATGTGTGTTTCCAAGTGCATGGAATATCCACTATTCAATAATATGTTTCTGTCTCTTTTTGTCAGGTAACAGAAATGAGTGGCTAGAAAAGTGCTACCTGCCTGTATATTCCTGATTCTTTTACGTTCCTCTACGGAGGATGACATTTATAATTGTTATTTTGCCTTCTGTGTCTGTGGAACTTTCCAAATATCTGAAAATAGTTGGCTTTTTTTTTTTTTTTTTTTTTTTAAGTCTTTCACACTAAACCATACAAACAAATGGCTAGGTGTTTTCCCATCTGTGATTCGGCATATTGATCAAAATGGAGTCCTGCTTGAAGCCATAAGTGGAATTTCACTTTCTTACATCAAACTGAGTTAGTCTATATGATATTTCTAATGTGTTCTTGAAATACAATTTTCCCTTTATTGTAAGCGAAATCCATTTGTCTTTTCTTATCATAATTCCTCATTTTAAATGAGTTCTTTTCCCTGAGTGTCAGACTCATATATCATGTGATTCTTTCTTGTCCATTTTTGACCATGGACAGATCTCGAAGGTATTGATTTGACCTACCTGACCCCAAACCTGTCAAATGAAGATGTAATACCTACCTTGTGAATAGTTGCTATCCTAGGTAGCATGCTGGTCTTCAACCTGAATATGAAATAAGTTTGACAAAGTGAAAATTAGGTGCATCTAATTCAATTCCACATGATGGATATTCTGTAGATAACAGATACTCTGTTCTCTCTCATCATGACCTTGCAAGAACTCCTATCTTCTCTTCATTATTTCAACACTGTGGTATATTCATTCTTCACAATTTGTTTGCCCTAAACTGGCTATAGTAGGTACTGGAGTTATTTGTTCTAATAAAATGTTTACAGCCTGAATTATTAAATATGTAAATATAGAATATACTGTTCTTTCTTTTCACAAAATGCTTGAGAATGAAGAGGGTATTAGGTTTATAATTTGATGTGCAATTCATATTAAATTAAATTTTGCTTTATTTACAAAAGCCACATATGCTAGAATGTTGCATAATCAGTGGTAGACACACAGCAGTGAACAGCACAGCAGGAAAAAAGAAATAATCTTAATTTATACAACCAGTAGATGATTTTTAAACAAATACCTTTTCCTAGTTTTAAGTGTTTGGGAGACATTTGATTTTATGTGTTTGCTGTTTGAATCACTTTATATATGTGCAGTAGGTGGACACAACTCGACTATATGGATGAGAGCTATAAATGTAATAGTTCAGGGCACTTAGGAGTGTTATCTTATAGCTTGGTGTTTTACAGAGTTTTTATTCTGTTTTTGGTTTGTTTCATTTTGTGAATTTTGCTTGCAAGTAGCTTTTGGTCTTTATGGGTGGGTCAGAGAAGACTCATACGCTTCACTCAGTTCTTGCGTGTAAAGGCAGGAGTTGGACTAGATGATTTCTAAAGGTCCCTTCCAGCTTAAGGATTCTATGATTCTTTACACTCTCTGATCAGATATTTATACACATTGATAAAATCTCCCTGAGCCTTCTCTTCTCCACAATTAACAGTCCCATGTGTCTCAATCTTTCCTAATATAACAGATGCCCCCACTCCCTTAATCTTCTTTGGCCCTTTGCTGGACTTTTTCCGTGTCTCACAACTGGACACAGCCCTTGGTACGAGGCCTCACCACCGCTGCATAAGAGTTGTCCTGGTGGCAAAACTTTTCCAATCACAGCCCAGGAGATTGTTGGTCGTCTTTGCCATAAAGGTACCTTGCTGACTTGTTCAGTCAGTTCCTCAAGACCCCAGTCCTCTGCAAAGCTGCTCTCCAGTCCTCAGTCCTTGGCCTGTTCTGGTGCCCTGGGACCAACTGCCCCTTCCCCAGGGGTGGGATTTGGAACTTCCCTTTGCTGCACTCCATTTGGTTCCTCTCTGCTCATTTCTCCAATCTTTTGAGGTTCTGCTGAATGGCAGCACAACCCTTTGGTATTATCAGCTATTTGCTCTGTGTCTTGGTCCTGTGGCCAGCTGAGTTCTCTGCAGCGTATGGCAGACTCGTGTACGACAGCAGCACGTGGTATTGTGCCGATCCATAGCAGTGCCCTAATGGCACTGGGTCAGTAGGACTGGTGGCCCAGAGGCTCAGCATAAGCACTGTGATGACTGTATGTACACATATAGCTGTACACATACAACTGTGCTCATCACAGACAGAGATCTTCATCCAGACATCTAAATATTCTCTCTGTCATCACCTGAGTAGAGCTATAAGCATAAGGACCAAGACCATGCTGGGGTGCCAGTGGATTGCAGATAATCCCCCTCAAAACAGAAAGCTGAAGATCAAATGAAGTAAAAGTGTAAATTGTTAAAACAGATTTTTCCTTATGTCTTGTGGGGCATCTGGCTTACCATCTGTTCAGGAAGATGTGTTAATAATCTAACACTTTTTATCTTACCTCTTTTTACTGTGTTGCGGTGTCCCTGTGATACAAGAGCCCATTCTGTAGGGCTTCTTTGGTGAAGTCCAGCCAACTGATTGAAAACCTCCCTCAACAGATAGTTGGTAGAATTCAGACGATGCCAGAGCACGTTGGCTGCCAGCTGCAGGCTTTCCTTTTGAGAGAGGAAATCTATCGCAGAGCCAAGCAGCGTTAGCAGCAAAA
>VWPW01017429.1:19866-79685 GCA_013389825.1 Crypturellus undulatus | reverse complement strand
ACAAACGTATCCCCGAAACCTTCCCTTGGTTTATACCAAAAGAAACAGCAAAATCACAATAAAAACTTCTTTACAGTAGCAGTTAAAAACTGCAGGGTGTAGTAAAAGTGTTTTGAGCAAATTCTGAATAGAGAAAGACACCTGATTTGTCTAGCATTTAAATTCAACTCTTTGTACTGCATAAACCCAAAAGCATCCTGCTTAAAAATATCATTCCCAAATATCACTCATTTCAAATCGCATAGAANTCGCACATTAGCCATAGAAATAAGACAAAAAATCTTTGAAAAATATAAGGTATTCTTACAAACTCTTGCATGGGGAAGCAATAAATCGGCTTTACCTGGCTCAGCCTGTGCATGATTTCACTGGTTAATTTTCATCCTTTATGTCACTTCACACAGCACAGAGACATTTTATGTGACTTGTCATCGTTGGAGGAGATGGTGCCACTTCAGACACAGCAGAGCCCGTGGGCAGCCGGACGGGCCAATCCCGGGAATGCCGGGACGGCTCTGGGAGTTGTCCCGGGCTGTCTGGTCCCCTCGTTGCAAGTCCCAGCTGAGCCAGTGCCCCGAGCAGGAGGCTTCAGAGCGGGCAAAGCCCAGGTACGAGCGACCCGGCACTGCCTGTTTCTAGAGACCACTGCTTGTGTTACGATGGCATCGGGTTCCGCACATCAACGCTACTAAATTTTGGATATCTCCGCACGGGGTTGCACGTTGCTACTGATTTTACATGGTGGTTATGAATATTTAACCTGCTGGAAAATCCCTGCAAGACTATTTACTGCGCCTGGGTTATGTGGGGGCTTCTGTTTGTTGAGGTTTTCTGTTTGTTTGGTCAAACAAGCTGTACGCGAGCAGCCTGTAATGCGTTGCAGTATCCTGATTTCATTACTTTTCAGTGGCTTAAGCAGTAAATGCTTATTGTTGGAAGAGAATAAAATAGGGTATGAACCCAGAGGAATATGCATTATGGTTTTAAGAATGACGAGGATTACGGAAGTCCACAAAAGTCTACACAAGGCTGCAGCTGCCTCTGCTGCCCTCCTTGCAGAGAGATGCAAGAATAAATTAAGAGGAAACATTTGCATTTTTATCTAAACTTGAAACCTCGCGCTAAGCTTCAGCTGAGCTCAGGCTTACGCAGTAAAAGGTTAGGGAAATCATTATCATGCACCAATTAGCAGAATATAGGAATAAGAAAAAAAAAATCAGGAAGCTCATTACACTTGTAGCCATTAAAAATATGCATATGCGCCAAATGCTATGCAGCAGATAAGTAAAGAAACACTTTAAGCAAAAAAACACTTCCTTACTGAAGCAGATAAGTGAAAAAACACAAGCCCAAACACACTTGAAAAACAGTTTAATCTTTCGACATATCAAGCTCCATTGGCAGCCTGTTATCACGGTGCAGGTTAGACGCAGACCTGGAAGATCTGCCTGCCTAAAGGAGCGTTTCAATTCCCCTTGCAGGGCTGGAGGAGCAGGAATCCCCCCATCCCCCTGCACTAACACAGCCTCCAAATTCCTGCACAGAGGGATCAATCCCGACCCAAGCAACCCTCTTCAGTAAGAAGCAACACAAACAAACTGTGATGCTTTGAGCATTTCAACGTATTCTATGCCAGCATTTAGAATTCAAGGCTACAGTGCTGACTTTTGCTGCTTTTGCACGAAAATTTCATTCTTCCGAAGCTTCAGGTTTACATAGCAACATATTTAAACAGGTCTTTAACAGCTATAAATGCTAACAAATCTTTGTGCAAGTTTAGATGTGGAAATATTTTTATCTATTTATTGCAAGAATATGTAGCTGAGGCATTACGACTCAATTGCAAAATGACTTTTTAATATTTTTAAAGGGTTATTATTTTGCAGTGCCAAGAGCACCAAGAAGGCATTGCAGAACTCGTGCAACAGGGCCAGTCAGTGCTCCTGTCCATCGAGGCATCCTCCTGAGCAAGGCAAAAATGCTAATAACAAAATACTCTTGACGTCCAGCATCCTCACTGGACACATCAGAAATCACACGTCCACATCAACCAGATATCTAAATTTTCCCCTACAAAGAGGTTTAAAATATCATAGACTTAAGGATAAAAAAGTAATCACTTTTTGTGCAATAGCCTTATATCCTTGTACATTAATTTGGCTTTCTTTGAACTATTTCTATATATACTCAAATTATTTGGGGTAGGGAAAGGAGGAGCAGCTTAAATGCAAAATATTTCCATGAGGACAGAAGTATTTAAATAGATAAAAAGTAATTTTTGCAAAGAACATAAGGATTAATCACTCCTTTTCCCAAGCACAAGGTCAGTTTAAATGCCTATTCTCTTAACAAACAGGCTGAGACTGCAGTGGTCATTCTGCTTCATGTTGATAAAACATCAGGACAGATTATAAAGTTTGCAAAAAGAACAGCTATATTCCAACTTATGAACTAAGCACCCCTCTCAAGGTGTAAAGAACCTTAGTTTTCTGTGTAGGTCTTTTCAACTTCTTATCTCTCCAGACAGACTTACTTTCTCCACACCTTTCAGCTTCCCCCAAAACGTGCCAGAGAAAAAAAAGAAAAGAAAAAAAAAATCCACACACAGGAACGAAAGCTGCTCCAGGTAGATCTGGAGATCACTGCACCATGTGCCTAGCAACCTAACTGCTTATCTTCAAGAGTCCTCTAAAAAAATCTAACAGTGAATCCCGCAGCACCAGTGTTTTCTGTGTCAGACTCATGGTTCCTGCAGCCCACAGATCCATCTCCAACAGCGACCACGGGAGCTGCTATTCGGGCAAAACCAGCCGTTTGTGGCCCAGATGTCCCTGGCATCCACAATGTCCCAACAGGACGCAGCCATCAGGGCTGTTATTGATGGATAATGTCTGAGTGGGGAAGGAATGGGGAAGCATCCGCCGGGATCAGACAGTGTCACTGGTGGGTGACACCCGAGCAGGGCTGGGTGGCACTGGGGAGGGAGCAGAGCCCTCACAGTTACCTTCCACTCACCTACCCTGAAGCTCATCTTTTTGCCCCCTCTGTTTCGCGAGGCCCTTTTGAAGTCCCTCGCTCCTGCCATCGTGTTTAACTTCAAACTCTGCACGTGACAACCCCACTGAACCTGTAGCGCATCCACTCCGTTCACGTGCTTAATGACACCCTCCCAACTCCACCAGGAGAGCTGAGCAAGATGCTCCTTTACAGAAGCCATCCCACTCTTCCTCGTGCTTATCAATCTTTTTAATATTTACACTCTTTATAATAGCGTATATAATAATCATCATATAATAATGACAGAGCCATAGTGCTCAGGGGATATTTGAGCTTAACAAAAGCAATCTCACAACCCCCACAAAGCCAAAACTAACTACATGTCCCGAGACCTCGGTAACTAGATCCCAACAAAGCTAAAAGCAATGAGTAAGGAATGAAAGGTGGTTGAGGCTGAAAAACAGCAAAAAACATCAAGAGTTTTCAGGCAAACCCAGAGGTCTACGTCACCTAGTTACTACTACCACCACCTAACTACTTCTAGTTGTTAATAATGCATGGTAGATGTCTCCTACCCAAGTTTACAAGGATTCAAACATAAAACAATATGCAGATCAGGACAGATACTGCAATCTAGCCTTTGTTATAAAGTCTTTTTATCTGCATCTCAGCTGAATTCAACAAAACCTATTTTTTGGATATTTGATGTAATGTTTTTTTCGAGGCATAAGTCTATCAAAAAAGAAGAAAAAAATCAGTAGCATCTGCCTTCCCAAAGCAGGCGTCAAAAGCGGGCCTGAGGAAAATAAATCTTGCATCCAATCCTCATAATCTGAAAATGTTCTATTTGTAAAGCCCTGGATATCATATCCAAAGCCACTGACACTGCAGCTTACTGATTTCCATTCAGCAGAGTGGTTTGCCAGTGGGATGAAAACATTGCTTTCTTGAAATATGTAATATTCCTATTCTGTTATCAGATTTTACCGTCTCGGTTCTGCCTTTCAGACCAAAATATTCCAACTCAATAGGTTTATCCCCACTACCTATTTTTGCTGCGAGCTCAGCAGGGTGTTACTAGCTTAAGAGCTGCAAGTGTTCAGTTACAAAGGATCTATCTTCGACTTGGGTACTTTCTGCTGTATTCCTTCCAGCTTCCTTCAGCAGGAAGCTCTTGCACAACACACCAATCAGCCCCAGTCCTTCTGTGCCTCCCAACTGCTACAGATATAATTCCTCCAAGGCAGAACCTCCTCACAGATACAGACCTGGAGTGTCCTCCTACTCCCAACTTCAAACCCAGGTTTTTACCCCTTTCTGACTGTCTTATTTCAGCTGATTCGGCACAACCGAGTCAAGAGCTGGGTCCTTCAATAACTTCTATTAAAACCACAGTGATGGAAGAGCTGTTTCTACAGCCTGGCAGCCAACTGGCAAACTGATTTAGCAGCTGAACATGGCACTGGAATCGACACATTTGCTGCTGCATTGGCCTCAGACTAGACAAACTCTACAGCATCTATAATTCAGTGCCTCGCTTTGTAATACTAACGTTCGTGTTCATCCAAGGCCAGCTGCAACCTTCTCAATTCTGTGACCCAACTAATTCAACCAAAAGTGGCCACTGTATTACAGGGAAAACAGAAGAAAAAAGTCGATGGTCTGAATCTCTCCTAGTCTTCCATAAGACACATGCACGAGGGGCTAAGGCATCTTATCAGAGTCACTGCACATCCCAGGAGAAGTATAAGTGACTATGGAGGTGATAATCCACACTGTCATGAGCATATGAAAGGTAATGCCTTAAAAGCAGGTTGAAGTTAAATAAGCTAAAGTTTATTTGGTCCCTAACTAAATGCTGTGTTCACAAACAAGTGAAGTACCTGCAAGGGTATAAGCAAGTTTCCTTGTACCAAGTGTGTTCTTTATANAAGGTAATGCCTTAAAAGCAGGTTGAAGTTAAATAAGCTAAAGTTTATTTGGTCCCTAACTAAATGTGTTCACAAACAAGTGAGGTACCTGCAGGGGTATAAGCAAGTTTCCTCGTACTGAGGACATTCTTTATACAGTCAGTCTTTACCAGAAGTCATAAGTATAACCAAATTTGAAGCAAAAATGCACTCTGGGGCGCAAGTACAAGCACGTGTTTCATCTGCTACTTCATTATGGTTTTCCAGCGCGACAAAGGTGAGATGTTTGAATCATGCCGTCCCGGGATGCAGCAGGGAAGCCAGGAGAGCGCTCTGGAGGACCTACCTTCACTATGACGGTCTGGTCAGAGACGCTGCTCATCATCTCGTTGATGGACTTGAACAACTGCAGCAAGGACTCCCTGAAATCGGCCTCTCCTTTGTTTTCATAGAGCCTGCAAAATAATGACATATGCCATAAGCACAAGCTAGCTAAAAATGGCAGCACAAAGTCTGCTGTTCAAGTGACAGATGACCATTCTTTGTATTTATTACTTTAACAAAAAGAAACCTCCCAATTTCTACAAGCTTCTCCAATGAACCGGGACTTCAAAGCAAGGTAAGGAGTGGAAGGAGACCAACACAGCAGGAAGAGGGAGTTGCACCACAAAAGGAACACAAGGAATGCATCAGCTTTTCTTTCCTCCACAACCCGTCTTCATGGGAAGAGGGAAGTCGCAGCGCGTTTAGCATTTTAGTATTTCAAAAGGTGGAAATTTGAGGAAGTTTAACATGCTCAGATGTAGGGGGAAAGAGGTAGAAGGAAATGATGCTCACTACAGATGGAGGAACTTCCCTAACTTATCTTTCTCTCCCCTCATTGATAATATGCACGACTCGCCTAAGAAATTCTTACCGATTCTTCAATTTTACTGATTTCTGCAAAACGGAGTGAAGCTACACAGACTGACTATGGCTCCAAAAGAAGGAAAACCAGGAAAAACAAGGCATCCGAGTCAACTCTTCCCAATGGGAACCATTCCCGGCCTCGCTCCACACTCCTGTCCAGGCTGGAGGGTCTCAAGAAGCCCTGTCCAGCGACACCTCTGCTGCCCAAAGCCTCCTCTCACACATCAGCCCAGCGCTCCCCTGAGCGCATCCAAGTCGCCCCGTCACTGGCTGAACCAGGACCAAGAGTCAAAAGGTGACATCTCCTCCACCTCTCTCCTTTCCAACAGGGTTTCGGAGGATGAGAGCGCATCCAAGTCGCCCCGTCACTGCCTGAACCAGGACCAAGAGCCATAAAGCAGCTCTCAAGGCAACGTCTCCTCCACTCTCCTCGTCCAACTCTCTCCTTTCCAACAGGGTTTCAGAGGATGAACTGCAAGAGAGGCTGGGACATGGCACAGAGCATCGCCTTGCCAGCTCAAAGACCACTCACTTAACTATCTTATATATCCCTTCTTACTATATCTTCATATTTGAAAATAATCAATATTTTCAGCTCGTGACGGATCACCTACTCTTGCAGCAGGAAAAGGACATCTCTTTTCAAGTGAATCACAGAGATCAGAATGTTCTTGCTGCTTTACACATATCATTTTTAGTGCTGTCTTCATAACCCTGTTGGGAGCCACAGATATTTTAAAAAGCTACTTAACTTGTACACAGGGGAAATAAAGCTACAGAAAAATTATTAAATTGTGTTAGTCTGTTGTGCAAATTTCTCTTCCCCATTTAGCCATATAGTGGGGGCTATACAGCACAAATTATTTGTTAACTCCCAATTTCAATAAGAGATGTCAGTGTTCCCCTGAACAGATTAGAGGTGAATCCAATACCAATAAAAGGAATAACTAAACTTGGCAGTTCAATAAATCAAGCTTCAGACAAAGACAAAAAGCTTTGGTTTCAAAAAAAATTGTAATAAAAATAAGCAAGTTGGCAACAGATGTGTTTCTACTGTTGGTTACTTAACATTCATTTATTCAGTACAACTGGTAATGAACAAATAACACCAACTATGAGAAAACCAGGATTACATCAAATAGACAGTTTGTGCTACCACCTTCAAAAATTTAAGGCAGAAAAGCAGCAACCTAAGCAGAGTAAAAGCAACAAAACCACTGGAATAATTTAAATCAAGTAACTGAAAGGTATTTCTAAAGTTCACTTACAGTTGTCTGCCTTTATAAACCCTCATAAACTGAACATCCCCACGTCCCAAACTAACTAGATTAACTAGGGCTCCCACATACTTGCCCAGAACTGCAGCTTGCCTAGCACTGCCTTCCTGTCTCATACATTCCATCCTGTACTACAGTACTCAGAGCTCAAAATATGTAATCATTTTTAAGCT
Organism: Crypturellus undulatus; assembly: GCA_013389825.1. Classification (NCBI taxonomy): domain Eukaryota; kingdom Metazoa; phylum Chordata; class Aves; order Tinamiformes; family Tinamidae; genus Crypturellus; species Crypturellus undulatus. The sequence goes on along the minus strand of VWPW01017429.1, from coordinate 72,419 downwards.
TCATAAGAGATTGCGTGTTGACATTTTTCTGCAAAAGCCTAACAATAAGAATATTTCTGAACACTGCTACACTTTACATTATAATCATCGCAAACAATCGCAGCCCATAGGCAGGATTTAAGTCTTAGAGCAGAACAAATTGTGGTGTCAGTCAACATCCAGCAGCTCCTCCGATTAAAGCAAGTCACTGAGAATTGCCTTGTAATGCTCGAGCACTCTGAATTAGTGCTTAGCATGAGGAAATCCAATGGCCCATATTAAAGGGTCATTTTGTCCGTAAATCTAATCTACAGCAAGAGATAATTATTTTTTTTTCTCTTTTAAAGTGATTTGCAGGACCAGCAGTAATATAAGTGACATTCAGTATTTCATGAATCTCACTGCAAGAAATTAGAGAAATAAATTACTTTCTCTAATTTAGAGAAAGGATGGTGAAGCTGGTGACTTCAGAGCTCTACATAAATCCCTTGTAATAAGTTTGTTACCGTCTGTAAAAGGACTGAATCTAAATTAAGACAAATTCACACTGAACCTGCTGATAACTTTTTCATATTTTGCACACAAAATAGAGTACTGACTTCCAAATTAACTTAGAATAATTACTTATACTTGACTTTCTGGATAGACGCTCACTTCAGACAACACCAAATGAGTCAGCTGTACAGTTCACTATGCAGGAAATTGAGTGTGAAGTAAAAAACAACCTCCCCAAAGTCCCTCTGCTCCCCCTCCCCAGGGCCTCTTCCACACCGACACACATTAAAAGGGCTTTCAGAAGAACTCAAATGGTTTCCTCATTAAAGATAATAAATAACACCCTTCAGAGCAGCATTTCTGCAGGCCTCCCCTGCAAAACCAACGACAAATGTGGTCTATTGTCCCTGAAAAACAGCATCCAACCTCCAGCGGTGTCTTTTTCCCATACAGCTTGGTTCAAGATTAAGGAAGTCTGGCGCTCTTAGGGAATATTTGTCTCCTGGAGTAAACACTAGCACATTAAGATGTCACTAAAACAGTAAAACAGGGAACAGTGTCTTCTATTTCCTAGGTGACTCTATAGATCATTTCACAGTGCAATATGGAAGAGGAGTTTAGCTTCCACAAGCTTAGAATGAGCATTACCTATAATTTTGACAGGTTTTACACAAAATTACCATTCAAAAATTTATTCCCTCTGCCTTTTTTTAAACAAATAAACAGAAAAGCAACAACAACAAAAAAACACCCAAACACACAGGTCACCACTTAGTTCTTATCAGAGCAGCAGATATCTTTTCATATCAGCTTCCTAAAGAGAGTGAAAGCTGAGGTCAGAAAGCTACGAGTTATAGCCACCAGAAACAGACTTAACACCCTGCACATTCCCTCCGTACATTTGTGATATGAATAAACTAACTTGGAAAACCCAGGAGAAATTGAGACAACTCCAGAGACAATTGCCGGCAGACAGAGGTTGGACCAAAACCAGCAACTTGCCATGCAAGATTGTTAGAAACAAATAAGCAGCCTCAGTACGGTCACGATGCCAACCTCTTCATCACGACAGCAACACAATAAAGTCAGAAGTACTTCAGTACCATCAGGTACCACCAAGGTAGAAATAATACCCTAAGTTACTCAGCATTCACCATACTTACTGGTTGAACAAGATCCTGGAGCGCACTATGAACTTGAAGATGTACTCCAAAGCCTTCATGGCTTTAAAGAGCTGGTCAGTGATGCCCCACTTCTCGGCATTATCCACATACGCCTTTAAAACTTTGGTCAGTTTTCTGTTTAAAAGAAAAAATACAAGTTGTAAGTACTCTAGCGATCAAGAATTCAGCTTCGATGGTTTTAAAGAAGAGTTACATGCCTAAGTAATACCCGTCAAGTGCCAAATTATACAACCAATGAGTACTTATTACATTTTTGCTTTTGCTTATGAGTAGTTGTAAATTGGGACTTTGTTCTTAAATGAAAAAGCCAAAGCAAACAAAAACACTATCACGTCCTCCAATTCAAAGGCAATACAGCAGTTCTTGATAAGCTTATTTTATATTGGATATTTAGGAGTGCTTGGGTTAAAGGGCTATTATAGAGATGCAGCAATTAATAATAATAATTTATTTTTAATACTTTTTTGATTTAAGGAAACATCTTGCTAGAATGATAAAATAGAAGTTTCATCTTCCAACAAGACCTGCCTTTTCCACAGCTTTCCCAGGGATTTGGGGATAGAAGCTGTGAAGTTGATTTTTCAAAACATATAAAACAGTAGCTGGAAATTCTCTTATTCTGTATTTTAAGGATTCTGAATTTGGAAGTGATGCCCTTCTAAAAATAATACCACTTCAAATAACTCTCTTCCAGCAAGGATAAAGCAGTTGTTGTAATATAGCTAATGACAACTTCTGTTTATAGTTATTTTAACTACAACATGTGTTCCAATATACACATTAGAAGTATTAAGTACAACATTATCTACTTCTAACCAGAAATAAAGCTGAGTAGCCAAGTGTTTGGATAAACATGCATTTATCTTAGAAATAGAAACAAAAAAAAGCTACAGATTTCTGTATATAATCTAGAGAAAACTTCACTTTAAATAAACAAACTTGTTCTGAGTAAACAAATAAATAAATGAGGTAGAGGAGGCAGATGTGGCTCCCCCACCAAATTACTGGTGGGTAATTCTCAAGCATGATTGCTAAATTGCTAAATATATTTCAATATATTTCTATAGGAAAAAAATATTCATAAATATTCATAAACCAAATAATCACTTTCTTTAAAACAACAAAACCAAGAGTTTAACCTTGATGTCAATGGAAAGCCTTATTATTTCAGAAGAGAAAGAAACCCTGTACTTAATCTTCCTCCAGTAGCTTCCTGCCTCTAAGACACATGGACAAATTCCTACTTAAACTACAGAACTAAGAGAATATAATATTAGGGGAGGGGGCGGAGAGCCATATTAAACTCCTATTAGGGAAGAAAAAAAAAAAAAAAAAAGGAGTTTTAAAATTTACGTGTAGGCTAATGTAGCACTGAAATGCTTCTTAATGTAGGTTTCCAAGACAGGGTTAAAATGTTGAAATTTTCTGTCAGCAATCAGTCCAATGATAAATACCTGGAAAAGAAGCATAATTGTTGCATTAGCCTCAAAGAATTCTTTAATTCTCTCCATGCAGCAGTCACCACTTTCAGACAAGCATTAAAAGCAGGTGGAGACTTTGGGTTTTAATTATTCTCCCAATATTTTTATATTCTCCTTTTCTGTTAAAATTTTCTGTTCTTAATAAGAAAAGTTTGTCCTGACATGTGCACATAGTCCTAGAAATGCCCCACACTCAGCTTTCTATCCCCTAAAACGTATGAACTTCATTGTTTTCATCCTCACAGACAGGACGACACAAGTCCAACTGAAATTTTCAATGTATTAACTACTTCCATGCATTAAGCTAAATTAATAAAGCAGATCTTATTAGATATGAACACCATACTGATTTGTCAAGTCACTGTAGTATCTACAGACTAGTCCGTCCACAACAAAACAAACTTACCAGAGCATCAAACACTAACGTGTCAAATGTCTCACTCTCCGAGTTCTCCATCATTATGTTAAAAAGTGCATCCAATGTGTCTTGGAGGAACTACAAATAAATACTCAAGTCATCATATTTTGGAGGAAAAAAGGAAATTCAAATCTCACATATACCAGAGAGGTTTCATTTCATTTGTGCTTTACACACTACAAATATTTCAAAGGTTAGCTGGAAAAAGGAATGTTTTTTTCCAGTAAATGACTTTTTAGTTGACTATGTATATATGCATCATTATATAAACAAAAAAAAAGTCAGAAATCACACTTGACACCTGAACAAAAGTTTAGTTTAGCAAATGAAGAGAAATATTTCAAGGTTTGGTATCAATGTACAGTTCACAGGACCATGCAAATTTTGAGAACTGTTGTTTCGGAGCACAGAACAGACAAGCAACTCAGTCTCATGCCAAAAACCAAAACTCAAGTCCCCGGCAGTAGCTGCCAGCCGGACACCACCGGGCACACAGCAGGCAGCATTTCCCGGCTGCAGGGACTCGATCCACAGCTCCAAGCACCAGTGTCCATGCAGGCACGGGGACAGGTCGGAGCCACGACCTCCTGTCCCAGCCCAAGCCTACAGGATCCAACAGGTAAAGGGAAGGCTCTTCCCTAGCCAGACCTTGACCCACACAACATGAAAGCAAAGGCAGATTAGTGTCGGGACCCCATCGAGCAGAGCCATCAAAGCAGTTGTGTGTGTATAAATACAGTATTTCTTCCCAGGGATAGCAGGTAGCACATGCATAGACTGGAGATGGTCATTAACACCACTGGGTTTACTAGTCAAGAACGGTATTTCTGGCCTTTTCTTCTATCAAATGACAAAAACACAGGCTCCTCCAGGGCAGAATGAGGATGGATCACTGCCACAGGGGGTGTTTGTGTGGCTTAGGGAGAAGGGCTTCAATGTGTGTTGTTAGAGTAAACTTGCTTCATTTGAGTAAGTAAACAAGTAAGTTTTTTTGTCTTGCACACTAGACAAGGCAGGGTTGGGCACGAATGTCTGAACAAGCATTAGGTAAATGCTTCCAAAGCTTACAGCTATAGGCAGAAAATTATATACTTTGTGTGGGAGTGCTGGAAAAAAAAGCCCAAATTTCCACCTTCCTTCTTGAAAAGATTTTGTATACGCAGAGTCTGCTAGACCAAATGTGCTTATGTGGCCTGTTTACTGAATTCGGAGCTCAAAATAGAGATATTGGTGTGGAGAGTTGGTTATGAGTAACTACAGTTCTGTAGGAGAGCTGTGCCACACCTAAACCATAGAATTTGACATAAGAAGAGTGACAAAAATCTTGCCATCCATTCATTTAATTAAAGGGCATCTAGAATTTTCTTCTAAAGTACAAACCATTAATACTAATCATTAACTTGCCTAAAGAAAGAGTGAAGCCCTGACAGGAAAAATTCCTATCTTGTTTGAAGAGAAGAAATGCTGGTGGTTCCAAAACTCTGCCCAGCAAAGTACATTTGAGAAGGACAACACCTTCTCACACAAGGTCATGTCATGACCTAGTCTTTATATCACATTTGGCCATCAGGTACACATTTCCATTGATATTACATGGAAAACTTTTAAGTAGGTTTGCCAGGACTTCATTAAACAACTAGAAAAATACTCCAAAACACAGAAGGGGTTGCAGTGACCTGTGCTCATTGTCAAGAGACCCAGGAAAACCTCTCCCTGGCAGGGAGACACTAGCAGGACTAACCAGACTATTAATATACATCAGCCAGCCTCATCGAGCAAATGCACAAACGTTAAAGTCCAAGCAGCCATTCAAGGAAGGTAACATTTACAGTTTCCATATGCTACTGAAATAACTGGAGTAAGTATCTTGTCTGATCTCTTCTTAGTCATAAATGAAGTAGTTTTAAAGGAAATTTGAATGTTTTATTCAAATATGTACTTTTCACGATATACATACGAAGGAGCTGAAAGAACAGAAAGGAACAGTTACAAAGCAGGTATTACTCGTGCATGAAGCAAACTGTACAGAAACACTTTTTGAACATTACTGTAACAGATGGATAAATAGTGGACTTCTAAATAAAGAATTAATGAAAACAGTGAGAAGAGCAATATTAAATGTTCACTCTCCCTCTGTGAGCATAAATGAACTTTTGCTGCAATTCCTGTGTAAAAGAATGAATAGGGAGAAGCAAGCTCAAGATTTCATGGGTTTCTGCTACCCAGAGAGGAAAGCCTGGGAATGCAGAGGGCTGGAGAACTCATCCTAATGCTGTATCCTCGTTTGTGCTGCATCCTGGTGACATTTCTAACGTCACCGATACCCACGAGTCATCTGCCCTAACCCCTTTGATGTCCTTTGGAGACCAGTGGCAACTGCACGCGGCAGCACGGTGACAGCGCTTGTCACAAGCGTCAGTGACGTGTTTTAGCTATTGAATGATCCTCAGAAAAAGAGCAGTAAATAAAACCTTCCTGAAAAACAAGCCATATGCAAGATGCTAATTTCACCTCCCTATTAATAAAGAACGGTGTCAGCGGTCTCAGATGTTGCAAGTTCCTTCAAGATGAGGCATTCATTACGCTTCTATTAACCAAATTAAAATCCAAATCAAGTCAAAAAAACTACAGGCCCTTAAGGGTCATCTGTCCCCAGTACATTACATCTTTTGACACATTATTAGACTTGATTTAGCACAACACATTCAGTAAAGTCTCAGCCTACTCTTTTCCACAAATAAGTCTCCCTTTATGTAGGTCACTACAGTTACTCAGTGACCTTATGGCCTTGGCAAATGTAAATAATTTGGCTCAGCTAAACCTTTTCTGGGAGATTTTAATATATATGTGTGCATATATACATATATAGGTAGCACACATTAAGATGCGCACAAAAATGCACTCAACATTATGTAATAATTCTATGATGTTTTACTCTTACAAATACTCTTTACCATTTGTGTATTTATACATAAAAGAATACTGAATTGCTAAAAAATCCCTACATTTACAGAATTTTAAACTGTACATCTGTGTAACAGCACTCAATATCTGAAGTTTTCTTTGAGGGAGGAGATGGAGATTATCATAGCAAAGGTTGAGAGATACCTGGCCATGGTTTCATGTGTATGTGTGCGGGGAGCTTAGAGAGGAGCGAAGACCTTGAAATACAGAGTTCAGCAAAATTACAGTATCAAAGTTATTCTTAAGGAGTTAATTTATTACCTTAACCACTTCGCCACCATCAACTTTCATCAGCTGCTTCAAATTTTGCTGCAAGAGATTCGTATTTGATCGCCATTTCAGGAGGCCCAAGAGATCAACTAGGAAAAAGAAAAACAATTATCATGTGCAGGACAGTTATTTTCCCTCAAGTACCGTAACAACACTCAGGACAAATAAAACCTTTATTTCCACAGCCAGACATTTTTACTGGACAACAGCATATTTCTATTATACATCCTACACTGCAGAAACCAAGCACGATATTTCTATCACGAAAGAATTTTGCAAGGCCTTCGAGAAAGCCGACTGCTTTTGGCGAGTCAGCATTAAACTCTAGACCAAGGAAGTCTGATCCTTCAGTTTTAATTTTGTTGGACACAACAGTTGTGTTTAGAAAAAGACGCCAAGATGAAATTAGTCAGCGACCAACACAGCGGTATCTGCAGGGCTGTGAATCTGAGCAATCTGTTTCCAGCTTCTTTGCTCTCACCAGTAAAGTGGGAGCAAAGCGAGAGAAAGCGCCACGCAAACCCTCGCAAGCCAGGCTAGTTCAGGGAAGCTGCCTGCTGAATAACTCATCGTGCCCAGATTCCTTGAGAGCTTCCAAGGGCTGCACAGCTAGGACACAAATCAGCTCAGATCATGAAACAAATCAACCGAGAATGGTCCTGCCCCCAACTTATAAATCCCGCTTCTAAGATCGTATCACTTCATCGGTCAGTGAGAAATAAGGGAACAGAGAAAATAAGCTCCCTGTTTTAGCAGTTCTGGAAGAGAGTACCACTTTGCAGTGTCCTTCAAGGACAGCCTCCCACGTGCTAACTCACTACTGTGTTTCGTCTGAAAATAAGCTAGGAAATGTTAACGACCACATCAGAATACCCACACCTCACACCCACACAAGCATTACTGGAGATGCTACATGGATTGCAAAACTCTAAACCCCAAGCTCAGCCTGCCCCAGCTAATCCAGCCTCATCAAAGTCTCCTTCAGAACAACACAAACCTCCTCCATGAGCAGTCCTCAGCAAAAGGGCCCAAAGAGAAAAGTTTTTAAAACTCTTTAATTTAGCCACCAGGTTACTAGTGCGCTTAACCACTCCTCCCACCTCCAAAAATAAGGTTAATTCTTATGTGAGCTCTGCCCAGGATAGCTCCTAACAGTAATGAGAAATGCCTCCCCCAACCCCTCGCCCTCGGGTGTTTTAATCAAACATTCAAAGCAATCAAATGCTTATGAAGACCAGCAACTGCAGAGATTATTTTATTCTGTGCTATAGAGTCAGCACAGCTGCTGTGCGTTTCCCCAAGATCTCTGGTTTAACAGAAGAAATACAGTTATTTTCCATGGAAAAAGACTGCAGTTCTCCACTGGATAATTCCTAATAATCACTCATTTGAGGACTCTCAGTAATCCCCAAATCAAAACAAGCTGCCTTCATCAGTTTTGTACTTATTTGGATCAAGGTAATTTGTGATTGTATGTAGTACCTAACAGAGATGAAGGGTTTATTTTATTTCTTACTGAATTATGAAAACAAGCAGTCCAACCTCACAGTTACACTCTTCACTCACAGGCAGAGGTTTCCATGTGCACATGTTGAAACTTCTCAAAATGCAGTCAGATATTTTTTCCACTCTAACTCCAATATCTTTTCTTTGAAGTAACCTTTCCTCTCAAGTTTAAACATTTGCTTTTGTTCTTTTCATCAATTGTTCTACTTTCATTTTGTATTCACATCACCTTCAGTTTTATGCCACTGCAGCACCTGAAATTGTCATGTCATATATAGGCTACCTTGTTCTTTACTTATTAATTGTGTGATTGCACCATTAAGCAAAATCCTTTTGAGACACACTTGGTAGGTGTTATACACAGCCTGGATGCTTCACAAGAGTGGACTCATGGATAAAGCACTAGACAGCTCTGATTATTGATGGTCAGAGAAATTTTCCAGCAAGACCATTAATGTGTCTATCTCCAGCTCTAGTTTCATCACCCTGGACATCCATCCCAACAGCTGCACAACGGGCACTGATAAGATGTAGTATCTGCAAGCAAATCACATAGAAGGGGATGTTGTTTTGACATCATTCTGTTCCTCCTTCTGTTTTGGATATTTCTAATTTACAGAACACAGCCCCTAATACCTAAGCAAGACCTCAGCTTGTCACACCTCAGCGAGGCCACTCGGAACAAGGAAAGTAAAATTACACATCTGCACTCACCTCTGCCCTGCATGGGGGGTCTTTTTAATCCTTCCCTTGAGCTTATGTTGACCCAAAATGAATTGGCAAAGCTAAGAAAGGGCCAGGAGACAATTTGTTGCTACTAATGCCTTCTGCCATGAATCACTAACGCCTGCTCAAACATTAACTAATAAATAATCTCATGACTGTGCCCTCTCAGGGAAACTGCCTGAAGTCTCTTCAGTGCCAAATTTTACCATTTAGGAGACTTTTCAGACACTAAGGGCACAAGGTACTCATAGAAAAGCAACATTTATAGGTTACTGTTCTTAAAGAATGGAAATAAGTGAGTATCCAAAGAACTTATACACGAAAGGAGAGTCTGTATATAAGTAGATCTGTATATAAGTCCATATATGAGGAAAAATCTATGATTTACTAACATACTTTCAAAATTACAGAAGATGAATTGAAGCCAATTCTAACACACAATACTTTGACAGTTTCACCTCTGGAAGTTTCACGGACCCACGTAACCATCAGTAACATTAACTGAAGATCAAAAGTCCAAAGTAAATTAACTGCAAATTAGACAAAAACACTTTACTTCCTCTCATCTTAATTTTTGCAATATTTCTTCTGTGAAAACAAAGCCAATATATCGATCACAATGAAGTATTTCTAAATACTAATAGGCATTAGGAAACACTGGGGGAAAACCCTAATAATCGCAGTGACAAGCAAAAAGCAGCGAGCAGCTCAGTTCCCTGTGCTTGCCTCTGTGTTGCACCAAAGCACAAAATCGCTGCTTTGCTGTTGAGATTCGATTCCGTATTTGTGCTGGAATTCCCAAATTATCTCTGAATTTTCGCTAAGCATCCTCTCAGGCTACGAGCCTGCCAGACTGCAGTGAATCCGACGTGCTCGGAATACGAAATCCCTGAATGTGTTTTCACACGCGGAGCGAACCCTTTCCCTGCAGGGAATCCCTCGCCCCGTGATGCCGCCCCACGGGCGCTCTCCTCCCGCGCAGCCCCACGGCTGCGGTCGCTCCGTGGTCGCCCCGGCCCACGGCTGGACTCTGCAGATATTTGCTTTGGGGGCTGCCGTGAGCTCTGGTTTTCCCAGCCCTTAGACACAGCTGGCAAAGATGAAACAGATGTAAGGCAGTTTAAAAGGAAGAGAATAAGGCAAGTGCCATCACTTGGCACTGCGTGGAGGCTCCTCTAAACCTGCTCGCTATCCTCTGCCCAGCACAAGAGGACGGCAGGGCTTCCTTTCAGCCGTATGGAAAATTAAGATTTTTGCACCTTGGAAGCCTCATAGAACAGCTGACTAGGGACCACAGGCATGACCTTAGCTGCTCTTGGGAGCAGCACACAAGGCAGCACCGCTTGTTTTCCCTAGTGCTCTTCACATCCCCACAAGCAAGACGATGCTGAGCACGTGGGCAGTGTTAGCTCAGCGCAAGTCTCAGCTACACAAGACACAGAAGCAGCCGGGTGAGGTGGCTATGGGGACACCCTGCTGTCACGCATAAGCAAAAGCAAGTGTGTGAGCACAGGCTGGACACGGCGCTCTCGACTCGTGCTTCGTGTCCAGGCAATTCACCCAACACTCCATAGCTCATAAGTGACAGGTCCATGGGAGTGAAGGAGGACAGGAAAGGCAGAAGCAGCCACACACACACATCCAGGCTCAAGCTCTGAGGCACAGAAGCTCGGCAGCCTGAACTTACCGTTCTGCGTAAGCTTTGTCGAACAAACTAGAGTGGAAATCTGGAAGGAGTCCTTGCTGATGGTGCAGCTGCCGAGGTTCTGCATGCTCTTCCCTGTAGCGGAGTGTCCCTTTTCTTCCAACTCTATTTTAGTGGATGGCAGACTTAGATACGTAGAGGCATCTTCCAGCTTCTTTGCTTCTGCCTGCAGCAGTAAGCGCAACACGATACATAATTAAGAAAATCTAGAAAAAAACGTCCCGCCAATAAAACTTTGTTTTTTTACACTGTACTTTGATAGGTTTGCTCCAGAAGTGGAAGTATCTAGTGAGTCTTTAGGGGTAAGGATTCATCACTAACAAATTTACAGTTCAGAGTCAAAACGTGACATTTAGAGGGTTGGAGAAGCATCTCTTGTCTAGCCATGAGAACCCACGTAGGTATTCAGTGACAAGCCTTGCAAATTCAACCATTAAAGCTCCCCTGGAAAATCATATTCAGGATCTAACCATCAGTTTGACAAATATGCCAAAAGCAGAGTAATTTGTATCTAGCTGCTTCAACTAATATAATATTCAATAACATATTCTTCTGTGTAGTTGCAATGAAATTCACGTATAACAAAGTAATTCACTGAAAGTAGATCATGCTCACACTCCTCTGGCTACTATGGAAAGACTAAATTATATCAAAATTCTACCTTATAAACTATAAGGTCATGTTCTCCATCTCTCAAAGTTGTTCCATCATATCTCATGAGCTTCACAAACGCCAAGGCAAATATTTTCTCAGATTTATCTTTGGCTGTTAAAAATAAACAAATAGTTAAGTATTTAGTACAAGTGCTCCACCCATAACTCAAACAAAATGGATACCCTGTAAGCGCATGACTGCAGGAAAGTCTCAGAGGAAGACAAGGATATAAGAAATTAGGAGAGTGTCTTTTAGATGCAAAATAAAAAATAATTCTCAAGGTTTTATGCATTTATTTTTTTTTCAAAATTGCTAGTGAAAGTGAAATAAGTCACTTAATGACCAATTTAGTCACTTATTAATGACCAATTTAGAAATATGCACCTTAAATAACTACTGTGAAATAACACATCAAACCTGCACACATGAGAAGTATTACACAGCTCAAAACCCACCCAGCAGACATCTGATTAACACTTATTTTACAGCAAAACTTTTGCTGCAGATTTTGAAAGGCATTCATACCATGAAAGAAAACTGCAGTGTAATGGCTGTATGGAATGAGCATTATCACAGCAAAATAGGCAAGACTCCCAAATACTGCTAATAAAAACAATTGCTAAAAAAGGAAAAAAAGAAAAGAAAGGTAGTTCTCTGTCTTGATTTGATCCTTAGCAACTCAAAGGTTCTCAGCTGTCAGACACGTTACAAGAAAGTGAATAATAAACACGTTCAAAATAAATTACAATTACAGTAGTAAACTACAAGCTAGGAAGTTTATACCCATTCACTTCTGTGTTTTTCAAGAACCGCCTCTGACAAGAACCGCTGTGAAAAGGCTGTTACTTACAGTCCTGGGACGATCTGTGACGGAACGTGAACCTTAAGTGGCTGCGGTTCACGTCTTCAATGGGGATTGCAACCTTCACACGTTGGGAAAGGAGAAACAGGAAGGAGGGGAGAAAAAGCAGTGAGTGCTGCACCTTCACACAGCTGCCATCACCACCAGGTTTCCTCTAGATGCATCGAAAGACAGTTTTGCATTTTCAACTATTATTGCTTTATTTTTCAGCGAGAGGCTTGTCTCTTTCCAAGGTATCAGTGNCATCACCACCAGGTTTCCTCTAGATGCATCGAAAGACAGTTTTGCATTTTCAACTATTATTGCTTTCGCTTATTTTTCAGCGAGAGGCTTATCTCTTTCCAAAGTATCAGTGTTAATCATCAGCCTCAGCTTTCCATATAACACTTTGAGAGATCATAATTTCCCCAGGAAAAGTATACACACAAAAACCCACTATTCTTGCACCCAAGAAACTGAAGGAAAGAGCCAAACGCGCTGCTAAGCTCCCCAACAGGGCCTCGAGATAGCCTGGGTTGGATGTTTGTAATCTCCAAGTAGCTACTGATGACAACAGCCATCAAAAACTCGCACCAATTAAAGTCAGTTACTAACTGCTGTCTTATTTTTTTTTTTTCTTTTTTCACTTCACCTTGTCTTTTATGTTGTTGAAGGCCATTAATGGCCAGAAATTATGTGAAAAATAAATAATAAAAAAGCCAGAGATGTAACCAACACCTCTCCCCCATTACTTTGCCAGAGCAGTCCTACTTCCTTAGCCACATTCCTGCGCCCAACCTGCTCTGCCTGCTGCTCCTCAGCTCTGCATCCCAATCCGAGGCTCTCTGGGAGCCACCTTCTAGCTCCACGGCAGCTGGAGGACCTTTGCTCTGGCACTTCAGCTTAGCAAATTCATAGAGTTACTAAGCTAAGCAAATTCATAGAATCATAGGATCATTACAGATGGAAAAGAGCTTCAAGGTTGAGTCCAACCGTAACCCCGCCACCTTGTGCCTGCTAAACCGTGTCCCCAAGTGCCTCATCCACACGTCCCTTGAGCACTGCCAGGGACAGTGACTCCAGCTTATTCAGCAAGCTGAAAGCTGATCCTAGAACACTGGTGAGTTCACCACATTGGCGACTATGATTTAACCTTAATATCCTGCCACTGCCTTGGAAATAAAGTCAGCCCCTTGCTGAATAGATATTTGAATGCCCCATTGCAGTCTTCCTCACCAAAAGGNCACACGTCCCTTGAGCACTGCCAGGGACAGTGACTCCAGCTTATTCAGCAAGCTGAAAGCTGATCCCAAAATACTGGTGAGTTCATCACATTGGCAGCTATGATTTAGCCTTAATATCCTGCCCCTGCCTTGGAAATAGAAATTCAGCCCCTTGCTGAACAGATATTTGAATGCCCCATAGCAGACTTCCTGACCAAAAGGAAGAAATTCTTTATACAAAAGCCAAATCTATTTCCCTTAGTTACCTGCTCCTAGCACAGTCATTAATATACCCAGTTTTGTGTTTCAAAACCTTCTACTGAAATCTGTATTCAGTTCACAGCACCCCAGGAAGTTAATGTAACAGTATATACCTTTACAGTCTCAAACCAGCGAGGCTGCTTTACTTGGTAGTATATTACTGACTTGTACTCCGAGATGGCTTCATCACCAGCACCAGGAAAAATAACACTCTTGAAAACAGAGAGAAAGGAGAAAGTGTTTACATCTGCCTCAAATTCCACTTTTATAGTAAAGAAAATCAGTAAACAGGTCAAAGAATGGCCCAGGATCAGAGATTCTCTTAAAAAGAGTATCAAAGAGCATATATTAGTACCAAAAAGCCTATTTATTTTCAATAAATTAAAAAACTTTGTTGCAAATCAAAACAAATCAAAGTAAGGACTTATGCCAACAAGTATCTGGAAAGATATGGAAAAGACTCAAATCAAAGCACATTAAAAGTTCAGAGGGGAAAACCCACCCCCAATAACCCCACAGAAGTTAGCTCAGTTGGTACCTCTAATCTTTTGCCATCTTCATCATAAACAGACACTGTAACTTCTACGTTCTTCGCTGTTGTTTTACTGCCCTTGTCAAAATCGCCCTGAACCAACGTTACGTAGATGTCGTTACGAACATCACCTACAAGGAAACCGAGCACAAAGCTCTGAGCAACTGTCACAGACGGCTGTTAAAACAATCACACACATATAGAGAGCAAAACATTAAAAAGTCACATCATCCTGAACATGCAGAACTAAATAGGACTGAAAAAAGGTAAGTTTAGCTAGAACTGGGCTAAAGCTTCTAAGAGTTGATCTATCAAGACACATTGTAACAAGATGAATCAAAAAAAGACAAAAAAGCCCAAATATTTCTAAAAGGGAAAGAATGTTGTGTCATTATTAACAATAAATAGCCTATTACTCCTAAAACATCCCAACAGACTTACTACTGGTACCTTAATATTTATTAAAAATGCCCAGATTTAACAGCCTACAGACATATTTAAGTTGGGAGATGGCTTGACAAGTTTGCTGCTTGGGGCAACACAAAGAGGGCTTATATTTAATTTTATGCCTTAAGATGCTCTCCAACTACATCACCGTTCAGCTGAAACACAAAGCAGGAAATAGGTGACTTTCAGCAATTTCATGAGCAGGTAATCTGTGTGCCACAGAGCATCATAACAAGCAGAGATGTTGAGGCACTTGCACCATATTGGGTAAAACAAGATAAACACAGAAACTGCAGGGAGAACTGGAACTCAGGATGTTTTGGGAAGTATCTGATGGATGACGTTATTTTTGTTTTGAAATGTGCTAAGTTGTTTATGGCAAGTAATTATTAGAGTTGAATACCCATATAAAAGAACACATATATTTATATACGTATATGTGCATGCATATGAATATATGCATGCACAGATTGCTTTCTTTCTAACTATTACCCAAATCTAGCAGAACCTTAAGACACTTGCACGTCTCTCCACCAAGCTATTCTCTCCAAGCATCTAACCTACCTGCTGGCTTTGCTTCAGTGCAGAAGACATTTTACATAAGTCCTTGCTAAGCAAAATAACAAGAAGTAGATTAAACGAGACGAGATCCTTTGATGAGGCTCCTCCGATGTACATCAGACCTCGTTGTTTTTATCCACCCACCCTCCGAGCTCCCGTACGTGCCAGTATTTGAAGCAGGTTAAAAGCCAAGCAAGTTAATTCAACACAACAGCTCCCTGCTCTTGGGCACGCAACTCACACACTCTCAGTGAATGCTGAATCCACTTAGTTGTTCACTTAAACATACCCTTTACTCCATTTCTTGCAGAATTTTTACCAGTTGCTAGGAAGATGCAGCCACAAGATAGTCCAAATTTTAAAGAGAGATAACCAATGAAATATGCACTTACTGGAACCCAGCCATGGGTACTAACCCAGTGCTCTCATGCATTTAATCTTTTACAAATCTTTCTTTTTTAAAGAAGTCATCAAGAATAAAAATATCTTAGTGAAAAAATTAAATTGTTGAAGGTACGTAATTCAGATTACTCCCTTTATTTTAACCGATATGAAAACATTATTCTTGCTAGCATCCCAATTCACTAGTCTATACTTACCAGGCATAATAATCTCAGGAAACCCCATTTTCCGAGCCACGGCTGTGGACCTATCCACTAAATGTGGAAACTCTTTTCTAATCTGATGGATATCTCCCGGAAGAAGCTTCAAAGTCACCCACAGACCTGTTGTAAAGAACACAACTATTAAACTGGTGTTTTTCCTCGCGTTATTAAAGAAAAATATTTACAAAAATATTTACTCCCACCCTCTAGGTGAGGCAGGAGTGGATCTAGGAGGATCCCTCTTCCTTGTGTTTTGAAAAATAAGCTTTTTTATCTATCTAAAGAGTTCTGCAGAAATATGGCTGTTAAGCCATTACTAGGATTGCCTCAAGCTTGTATCTAACCTCTGAAATTCTCAGGAGAGCTTCCTAATGAAGCGTTTTATCTTCCACAGGAAAGATGACAAGTAGCAGCATTGGTTAGGCTGGAAATTTGAAGAAATTAAAAAACACAGCCAATATTAAGTTACCAATAATGACAGCACCAACAGTTGAGATGTACCTTGGATTAACTCATCCTGCCCCTCGATAAGTTGCTTTAACTTAACTGCACTAAGCTCAGAAGAGCAGATTTATCCCTACAGCAGATTTGCACTTTTCACTATCAGAAGGTGCCCGAAGATGCCGCTTCCAGGGGGCCAACAGCAGCCTGCGGCTCCCAGGGAGAGACGCAGAGGCAGGAGGACGAGCTCTTACCCCGCCGGTAAAGCTGCCTAGCAATTAAGTTGAAGCATGAAATATGCAGCAGCAATTCTCAGGAAAAAAAAAGAGTCCAGAAATAAAGTGTTTGAAAATTAAAAAAAAGTCATCGTCATTCAAATTGTGGGTTATCCCGTTACACACACAATTAACTATGCATTCATTTTGTGTACATTTGGCATCTAACTTTCTCTTCTATTAAAGTATCTTATAAAAGGCTGTAAAAGCTGACTTGGTGCCAGGGACAGTCCCACCAGCTGCTGTTTCATTACACAGCAACTGTACCTACAAAGACTGGCTGAGCAAGTACACTGCAGCCCTTCTTATTTGCTTGAGTTTGGTTTTGCTTTTTAATGGATTTTTTCAAGGGAAAGAGTTTGAAACGAATTAAAGGCATCTCACTGAGCTTCCCCCCTTACAACACACATCACTGGCAGCTGAAAATAGGAAAAAAATACATCTAGACTTTCCTGTAGACCTAAGAGGTAGTTTAAGGTATCAACAATTTAAGATCTTATTTACTATAAATTACTAAAAATAAACAAAAAGGAGATTTTTCCCCTTATATCTATGGTTCTGATATTCCCTACAAACACCCTAGATATTCAAAAATATGAAGTTTTAGCTGGAAATTCTGCATCGGTGCCTCAAACCAGCCCAAGAAGGGACTGAAGCCAATACAGCACTAACTAGCCTGCGATTCCCTTGAACGGGGAGGCATCGCAGTTGGGAAGCGTTGCACGCAGAAACGCAGGCTTTGGAAGCAAACTCAATTTCCTGGCAGCAGAGCGTACGCTGAATTATGAACAGTGGCGTAAACAGGCTGTAAGACAAGGTAATCAAGGGGGTTGTCTTGTTTTGTGGCTGTCCTCACCACCGCGGAGCACAAAGCAGGATCAGCTCCGACGAGAGCAATTCCCTCGTCTTCTTGACAGGCAACTGCAGGGGAATGTGGTTACTATCAGCAAAAATGAGGAGGAAAAACAGGAAGGGAGAGAGAGCTCCTTCCTTCAACATGCAGAGGCCGAAGTCTGGAGCTGGAGGGCATCAAAGCCAATTTCAAATATAGAAATACACTGTGTGGGGATGGCAGAAATATAAAGATGTCCAAGTTACAGACATGGTAGAGGAAAGAGACAACTTCATGTCTGCACTGGAGAGGAAAAATAAAATAAAATGAAATAATATGGAAGTGGAAAATGGCAGAAAGGAACAGAGAGGATGGAAAGGAGGAAAGATGCAAGCACATCTTCTGCCCCCAAAGAGCAAAACTCAAGTAATTATTATGCACCTGGAGCCCAAATAAATAATCACAAATCACAATTTAAGTACTGAGAGGTTTTCTATGCGCGAGGTTATACGAAGAGCGGTACCTACCCTGACCCTTGTGGTTAACTTCTTTAGCAGCAATCACTTTGTTTATAACAGTCTGAAGGAAATCATTCTCCCCTGCCACCCTGGGTGAAAAACGGGATGATATGTTCAGCTGCTTGTGTCGAATGGCGTCATCCAACGCTAGCCTGGAGGATGCACATGACGACCAACACCAGGAAACAGAGGGTCACAGAGAACCAGAAGTCACAGTGACAAGGGAACACAAAAGATCGTATCATAGTTGTGACAAAGAGTATCGATTAGTCAACGCAAGACAGAGGACAGGAAAGGTAACAAGAAAGACAGAGGAAGATCATTAATCAGAAGAATGCTGATCTACCAAAGAGAAGTACAGCAAATTTGTGTGGGGCTTCTCCCTCCAGGAGCACGCACGGGCCCCAGGGACCCCACGGGCAGGTTTTCCAAGAGATCCAGGGCATCCTGGCCCTGCAAAACCTGCAGGGTCACTTCTGAGATTCCAAATTCAGCAGCCGTGCATGCTGCTTGAAGGAAGAGCTACCCTAAATTCCACAGAAATGGCACAGGACAAGAAAAGCAGATCATCCAAACATTTTGTTAAATTCGATGAATAAATGAAAAGATGAAATCTATAAATAAAAGGCAGCGTCAAGTGTCATCGAAGTAATCTTGCCAAGTGCTGTGACAGCCATTGTGTTGGTGGCTAGTGAATGAATACAAACAGACAGAGATATGAAAACAGAATTGCATGTGGTACAACAGAAGCAAAGCGTGAAATGGGGAAGAAAAATGTGCCTCATATCTACAGCCTAAGACTACATTAGAAATAATGACACCGGTACTCATTGCATGTTTGCACATCATTCATACTGCTTGGTATAAATTAAAATATCTTTCTGGGAGAAGTATATTGTAGTAAAAAAATTACATTGTACCTCTTTTCAAAAAGCTGATTTATACACACAGAAAAAATAAATCAGTTTTAATGGAGCAGAAAACTCGATGTTCCATTAGCATCCTGTCTGATTCAGAGATTCATTTTCATTACACACTTTCACACTAAAAAATTAGCTTGCTATTGTTTACCATACAAGAAACAAACATCATGAAAGTCACTTCCCTAAATGCTTTTGTTTCCCTTTAAAATAACATGGGAATGTTTAACATCCTCTTTACTACCCCTCGCCACTGCTATACAGAACTCGAGTGGTTCCAGACACGGAGCACACATCACCTCGCTCCCTACAGCTCTCTCCATAGCCCTATGGGCTCTTAAAGACTACAAGACATCTTGAATTGGACCTATTTTCTAAGTAAAATTAATTTCATATTAAATTATTTCAAGCTTTTTTAATATTAGCACCCTCCAGATATCCATTAGTCCATTAATCAGGGAACTTAGTTAATGTAACTTTATCTTCACTGTTTTGAACAGATGGCAGTCTGCATTTCACCCCAGGGTAAAACTAGATATTCACGTTTTAGGCACAAGCATTCAAACTTATCCCTTCTACCTTTCCACACTCCATAAAAAACGCATAAACTGCAGATGGGAGTGAATATTGCCAACCAAACTGGCAACTGAATTTGCCAACCAAAATACTTCAGGTTTCTCTAAAAGTCTCCTGTGATAAAGTTGAAGAATGAGACCAGATGCCAGTTATCCTTCACCTTTGTTTGTATGCGGTTACTGTGGTCCCTGCCATGAAATTTACCCTGCTACCAAGGAAAGCATAAATGTTACCATTAACTCATTTCACAGAAATAACCCGTAGTGGGTGCTGGTAACACCACTGATCATTAGCGTCTCAGCCAGATTTGAACAAGCAATATAGCTATTTTAAGTACTCCCTCTTATACACTACCTCCCTGGCATCTTTATACAAAAAGAAAGAAAACAGAGAACACATGTTTTAAACTTAGGGCTTAAAACCATAACTTTCTGGATCTACCGCTATTATAAATAATGGAAATTATATCAAGAAGCAATATTAATTAACCATTGCACAAGATAAAATTTCATCCATAAATAATTTTAACTTCACAATATCTACAGAGCCCTTGTACCCATCCAAAGATGGACTTCAGAAACTGATTTCCTAATGCTTCTGCTCATGCTCTGAACAGTTCCCTACTTACGGTTGAAATGGTATGAAGTGTTGTTTGTCCTCATCATCGACTTTTCCATTAATTATGTCGGTAACATCCATTACTGAAAGCAAGAACAAAGTGTACCCGGTTAAACGCACACACGGGAAGAAGGGTTGTGAACACCCTGGGCACCACAACAGTAACTGCATCTCTACAAGCCACTTGCAAAAGCGCAACTTAAGAACCATCACAAGTAAAACAACATTCAATTTCAAATACAGGCTTCAATATCCACAGAAATAGAATAGACTTATTTAACACGAGTAAGAATTTTTGCTAGTTCTAGCTTTGTATCACCAAACTCTTGCCTATTAAGAACCACCACAAGGACTTGCACTTCACCAGCTTTGTAATCTCTACCCAACTGCAATTCTTCAAAGACGCAGGAAATTCAAGAACACAGTGATAAATCTGATTAAATTGCCAACAAATTTCAATTCATAGAATCCCACAGGAGCTGCTCACACACATCGTGTGTGTGTCCATAAAGTGTGACACAGACCCAACACACAGCAGTTACCTGCGACTCCGAAAGGCCGCCGCAGCCCGGACGTGAGCTTCCTCGTGTTGTTGTCCCTCAGCTCCATCCTGCCCACTCTCACTATCTGACAAACAAAACTGATTTTCTCTCTTTTCAGGTCTTTGCTGCCAAGGTCCTAGGAAACATTAGCTCCTTCAGATTACTTGGTATTAAGTGAATTTCAGGATCTACTTTAGAAGACAGAAGTTTGTTGCTTAGCATTTGCTCTTGTCATATTAGCCTCTAGCACGAGACCAAGTTATTCTCATAGTAAAAGAATCTTCATAACAGTATTGAGAGTCTCACCTTGAATTCTGTGTAAATTAATTATTTTGGATGGCGAATCATTTCTAATAAGTTAATAATTCACAAATACTACAGAGGAGAAACTTGTGCGTTTAGCACTTGTAGTACTTATGAAAAACATCGCATGCTACCTCTGCAGGTAATCCCTAGCAAAGACTAATTTCCCATTTTTAAGTATAAATCATTAAATTCTTCAATTCTTCACATGATACAAAACAAGTTCTGTAAGGTTTGTAAACTCAACCAGCCAGACACGTACCGTGAACACTGCTCGAAGGTTATGCAATCTGTCTATATCTTTGGGGAGCCCCGAGCTCGACCATCGCACCAAATAGTTTTCACTGAAAAGAACAATATTTGGAGAACGTTTATGATTAAACAGTTCCCCTTAACATAAGCATAAAAATCAGCGTCAGGATTTACAGAGGACTATTTTAAACACAAAACAAAAATTCTACCCTAAGCAAATGCATATTTACTTAGTAGACAGCTGTTATTCTATTTAGTGCATTTCATTTATAAAAGAAAGAAGTTGTCTAGAACAAAGCCAAGGAATTTGAGGAAGGCGAGAACCTGGAAAACAGACTCAGCTTTCCTGCCAGAAAGTGTCTCACTGAAGCTCTTCCCTTATGGAAGCTCTTCCCTTNAGTGCATTTCATTTATAAAAGAAAGAAGCTCTCTAGCAAAAAAGCCAAGGAATTTGAGGAAGGGGAGAACCTGGAAAACCGACTCAGCTTTCTGCCAAAAAATGTGTCTCATTGAAGCTCTTTCCTTATGGAAGGGAAGGGGCAAAGAGACACAGAACAGCGCGACTCAGATGTTCCCGCATGGAGGGACCCACCTGCTCTGTGCTGAGCAAGACACCAAGGGGCAGCTTCCTGGCTAGCCTTGCCTTGCACACTCCCAAAAAGCCCAAAATTAAATCCCTCATCCCACAAACCTTACTCCTAACACCGAGCAAGCACAGACTAGGGAGTACCCTCAGCGCAGGACATGGAAACCTCACCTGATAAATTTTGATTCCAGTGGATCATATAGAGACATAAGGACTTCAGCATCTTCTCCTATTTTACAAACTACATTTTTTAAATTTACAAATAGAGCAAATGAAGGAGTAGCAGCAAACTTGGCTTGTCTGTTGATGTCAATATTCTGTTTTTGAGACTGTAATTCAAGAACAGAAGAAACAAATTTAAACTGGGAGGATACCCTATAACATCAATCTTCTTTCTTTTAAAAAGTAAGTTTGAATTGCAAAGAAGGTGACTGTTTAAGTCCAAGAAGGCATTTAAATTTGCTCCCTGTAAACTAACAAAGAAGTTTCCATGATAGACATACTGAAAAATCACAAAAACATAATGAGCACTTGATTCTCAAAAATAACGCCCTATAGCAACCTACCACACAGATTTACTACATAAGCAGTAATCTCCCCATCTCTAATATTAAAATACAAATGCAGCCGATTTATTAATACAATGTATCGGTGCATCATACTCATCTATTCCAAGAAGCAATCCTTTAGAGGAATAAGAACAGCCCAAGCCATGCAAGTACTTACAGGATTTAAGCCTGACCACCCCTCGTAAGCAAACCACCTCTTTCAACCCCAATGCTGGCAATGCAGGTACTTAGTTTACAGGAGCTGGGTTTCAAACAGGAGCTATGGTTGCAGAGAGCAGCTTACTTTTTCCTCCAGCAGTCTCTCTTCAACTTGCTTGGAAGCTATTTCGTGGGCTCTAAAAAGGCTAATTGTGCTGGTCTGCTCGGGGTCCAGAATATTGCCATCTTCATCCCTAACCACCAGGTCTAAATCAAGGATTCTATAAAAAACAGAAACATGTTTGTGAACCGAGAATGCTCGAGCAAGTGCTGGGGTAAAAAGTCACATGTTTAACATTACATTCATGCACACCTGAGAGACTAGAAAAACATTGTTTGATAAATCATAGCGTGTGAAGATGTTCTATCACCCCCTGAGATACCCCTTCCTGGCTGAAGCCACATTTCCAGCAGCACAAACAGGGAATGAATATTCCTCATCTGTTCCAGAAGAAAAACAGAAAGCCTCATTTAAACAGCACAACAGCTGGGGAAGCAATTTCTTAAACAACTAAACTTGCAAGAAATTCTCTTCCAACTCATCTGACAGTTTGAGCGAGCATCTACAGTCACACCACGTGCAAGCTGGTCAGCTCGTTTCTGCACCCAGTTTCAGAGTCTCCTCCTGCACAGGCGTACAAGGATCCTGTGCTTGGAGGCTCACTCCTTGCCATTCCCTTGCAAGAGGAAAACCTGGAAGTTTGAGACAGAGCCTTGGCAGGTCACCACGGAAAGCTCTTCAGCTGCAGAACATTAATTCCAAGTGGGATGAGCACATCCTTAAGCACTGCAGCAGTCTATGAAGAGACAGCTCCTAAGCCCCGCTCTGTCCTCACTTGCAACCTTCATCTGCTCTTCACAGAGCTCTTAGGTATCCCTACAAGGTACCCCTATAGGGACAGGTATCCCTATTCCCAACAACATCAGAAAAACTTTCTAGGGAGCAAGTGGTTTCACCACTGAAGCCAGAGGGAAAACCAGTCAAAGTCTTCTTGCTCCCTGATCCTGGTGTTGGGAGAGCAGCCGGAGCAGGGGATCCACCTCCTGGTTCTTGGTACCAGAACCGCAAGGCCTGGCTCAACAAGAGCAGAGTCTTTGCAGAGCACATGCAGTTGGAGCAGACCAAAAGGTACCCAGAAATGACCGATTGCTCAGCCCACTGTGCACAAACAGCACAAAAACGTTGACCAAAAGTAGGATCAAGCACTATTTTGATTTCTTTATTTTAGCCTTCCACATGAGTGACACTTGGGAGAGATATGAAAAGAAAGAGAAAGATTTTTCTTAAATGTCCCAGTTTGCTTGCAGTTTTCTTGCAACTGAACAAGAAATATGTTTTCATAACAAAAGTATTTGACCCAATTTCTGATGCACATTACAAGGAGAAATAAGAGCGCTTTCACTTCATCAGGTGTTTCAACAATATGCAGTGAAATCATTGCCTTTATTTATAGGAAAATCATATTTACAAATCAGTATTTCACAAAACAGGCAAAGTTAGGATTCTAATTAGATCGGAAAATATTTATGAAATGCAGAATGAATTATTCTGTTCAGATACCGAAATCATCGCTCGTGCTCATTTTAGAGGAGAGTGAATATATGACTACATTAGAAAGACGGGGTATCTTTTTAGTTGTGAATATGTCCTCAGAAGTTCAACTTCAGTTCCCTGCCATTCTCTGCAGAGAATGTTCTGATCACTTAATTAGTCCAGCAGAACATTACGAATATAAAACACAGCACAAGATGTTCTATTGTATTTGAACACTGAGCATCTGGACGTTATTCAGAGAAACTTTAACCAACTCCTTAGCCAGATGGTAAAATACAGTAGCCAAACAAATAATATCAATAACATCTGGTTAATTGTCTACTGGGGTACAACAGTCCATATCTTGGATTATAAATGCTAAATTACTTACTGAATGTAGTTACTGGTTTTTGCTTTTGTCTTTTTTTAATTACGGTTTTTGCACATAAAATACAGAAATATTGCAAGCTGGGCAGTTCTTAAGAAATAAAGCACAAGTGGCTCAAATCTGATGAATAATTTACATCACAAGAGCATTTAGAGATTGGTTTGCTGAATAAATTTCAGTCCCCAGGTGCACAGGACTGCACTGCTCCCTCCTTCAGTATTCCAAACACTGTTTCAAACCCTTTCTTGATTTCTTTGGGGAAAAAGGTGCAACTCTCCATTTCATTTTAAAGGAAAAGCCAGAACTGAACAGACAACATAACATACAACTTATATTCTATTTGTATTTAAAAAAATAATTTTGCTCAATCAAATTTTGCCTGTTTGGGCGTTATCCCATAGTCAAGAGTCAGCACATGTAATTTATTGTATCTGAAGTAGATAAACTCTATTACTGCTATTTTTCTAAAACCTCACAATTTCCATTCATCTGTTGAACAGATGCATCCCTTTATTAAATCTGTCTGCTATAAGGTGTATATAACACAAGCAGAGAACAGTGATTTAAAGCCACTTTCTAAGGCAAACCCTTCAACATCACATTACAGCACAGGTTATTTCAGGACACACACAGCAATGGTTCTGGAAAGGCAGTGACAATTATGCCACAGAAGCAAGCAGAATTTAAAGTACTTGAACAGAGGCAATATTTACACTTTTCAACTGACCCTGAAAAGATCCAAAATAACAAAAAAATGTTTAAAAATTACAGCTTTTATTTACTTAATTTTACTCCACTTAAAAGATGCTATATTCAATTTCGCTCTTTATCCTTCTATTTTTAATATAGTCAAAATTACCGTTACTCTATTACTATTGCAAATGCATAAATACAGAGTAAAAGAATCCTTTAAGTGAGTATGGGATACCAAGCTGATGCGTTTTCAAATGGAAACATTTGCAACGTTGTCAACAAACCTGTTTCCATAGTCAATTTTGGCAGTCACTTTCTTCTTGAGCTCCTTGAGCTCATCTTGCGGTAAAGTTCCCGAGAGGATTTGGGATCGCCACTCAATAAGATCATATATCATGTGCTGGACACTACGAAACATTTCTCTGTTGTCTTGCTGTTTGGAAGGGGAAAAAAGAATGGGCAGAGTTAGTTTTTAAGTCTACTGAACATCTTTTAAATGGAAATGGCATATTAAAGCTGTAAAGCATGACTTTAAAAGGGTGAAAATACCGTTAGCTCTAATATGAGTCCAATTTTCCCTGTTACAAGGCACCAAATATGAGGAATCCTATGCTACCTTCAAGGGATGTAAACAAATGTAAATGTTTATATTTCTGTTTCCTAAAAACCTGGATCATAATTTATTTAGAACAAGCTTCCAGGTAAAAGACATCCTGTTTTCGTTTATATAGTAATATCGTCCAAGGCTCCACTGTTTTGAGGACTAAAAGTGGTGAGTGAACAGCAAGAGGCTGAAGACGTGCAGCCTCCCACGTGCATCCTACTGGTTTGTTAAAAAGTTCCCCAGTTAAAACTTCAGAAGAGAACTTCAAAATTCCTCAGGTTTAGAGTCCACAGGTACCAACAACCCACGAATAATGTTGTGCACAACTGAAAGGACAGAACAGTCGTCACCTTGGGTGTGAAAGACACCGAAACTAAGAGCACCAAGACACAGGGCGCTTTGATCTCACCCAGGAACACACTCTACCGTCCTCACATCTCCCACATCTCCCACACTCCAGCTAAGCCATTAGTTCAAGGTACTCTAAGAGAGGCTGCATCTTCCCAAGCATCCCGTGCCAATGAATTATTCAGGCTCCCTGCCGTTCGGACCATATCCCGGCTTTATTCGACCCAAAACTATTGGAGTAACTAAATAATTGAAATAACGCTACAATTCCCTGCTACATGCAACAGGCAACAAAAAAACTGCACCGAGTGCAGAAAAAGAGCACAGCAACACAAAAGCAAGGGGAAAAAATGCCAAGCCGAGAAGCTTACAAGACTCCAGTGTGTTGAGATGATCAGAAAGCTGCTTCGATTACAGTGCGTGAGCACCTTCACTGAGCGAAAATCCCCATCGTTAAAGCTCTTTAATGCGGCACGGAAAGACACAACAGGCCCCGCGGCTGGGAGCTAAGGAAGAGGGATCAGCACCTCCTCTGCTGCAGGCGACTGCGAGCGGGGAGGATGAAGCACCCGGCCCCGCCGCTATTATGGGCAAACCCAACCGGCCGCGTGCGCATTTTTCAAGCAAAAGTTGTGGGCTGAACACTGGGATGCACATGGAGGCTTAATTTCTGATGTGTGGGAATGTGGATCGCGAGGCTTTGGATGACTACATGGTTTCTAGCAAGTGGATTTGAAGCCTGTTACCTCCNCCCGCGGCTGGGAGCTAAGGAAGAGGGATCAGCACCTCCTCTGCTGCAGGCGACTGCGAGCGGGGAGGATGAAGCACCCGGCCCCGCCGCTATTATGGGCAAACCCAACCGGCCGCGTGCGCATTTTTCAAGCAAAAGTTGTGGGCTGAACACTGGGATGCACATGGAGGCTTAATTTCTGATACGTAGGAATGTGGCTTTGGATGACTAGATGGTTTCTAGCAAGCGGATTCGAAGCCCGTTACCTCCAAGCCACCAAGTCCCCCTTGCAGGGGCAGTGGCAGCGCAAGTCTCTGCTCGGCCGTTGGCCCCACGCAGTTAATTTGTGCCCCTCTCTTGCAGATGCCAGCTCTAAGCAAACCCGCCTGCTCCCATGGAGCATGTGGCAGGTCTGGAGGCCTCTCTGTCCCCACTGGGGACACCCCCGCCGCCTGGTCACGGTGATGAGCATCGCACCGCCGGCGCGCACCGCTCCACACCGTGCCCTATGGAAGCAAGGGCACTATCCCCCTCGTCCCACGTACAGGATACGTGATGCAGCAGGGAAACCAAGGGCAAACACACATCCCGCTTGCCAGTTCGGCAGGATACTGCTCACCAGACAAGGGATTCTGCTCATCTTTAGTTTTCCACTCCCCTACGCTCCAAGTTGGAATTGTAGAAGCAAATAGCAGAGATCTTTCTCAAGAACTCTTTGGCTCTCTGCTTCTAGACATACATTTGAACAATGTATAAATCACAGTTATCAATACCTTCCTCTGTGTACTTTAACGACTACTGTATTTTTCTATAGAAATTATAGGACTCTGGGATTAAATACTCTTATTAACACAAGCACACACAGAAACACAGGTGTGAATTTTACAAAATTGTATAGATATCAGACAGAGATATCACCACATGCCTAATTAAACTTCAGCCCATGAAAATAATTGGTATTAAATTTAATTAAGGTCAGGATAAATTCAAACAATCAACTTTAAGTACATAAATACTGCCAGGTACAGATCTATACTGATGCATTTTCAAAGACTTGTGGGTTTCTACTCACCAGTTTGACATTGGAAACTCAGGTTTCTCATAATGTAGAGCGACAGGCTTGAGAATCGTCCTCAAAACTGACTTCATTTAATGCATTCATCCACAGACTTAGAAAAAAATCTAGAATATCTTTAAAAGCCCATGTATTCCAGATAGTCTGCAAACCGCAGTACGCCACGAAAAAGGATTTTAAGTCAAGCCAGTCATAGCTACTGAACAAATTACTGCTAGATCAAGGTATCACTCTACAGAAACCTGATTCTGCATCAGAAAGACCCAGTATTTGAGAAAATGCCCCAAAGCAACAACTGAGGTTTGTACTATGACAACATTAACTCTGCGTATCCTTCAGAAGAGGGAGAAATGGAAAAAATCACGAACAGCTTCCTCAGCCTTCCCACCTTAGCTCTGGAACCCCTCTCTTCTCTCGAGCTGCCCAGCACCATCGCAGGGGGCCAAGCTCACACTCACCACGTACAGCTGGCGCCAGATGCTCGACCATTCCCGCAGCGTCGTGGTGACCTCCTGGATGAGCGGCAGCTCGCTCGGGATGACCGTTTCATGTTGCCTGAGAAGACAAAAAGCTCGGAATGACTTTGCAGTCCTACCCAAGGATCACTTAATTCAAAGAAGCAGCAGCTGCTCATCTCCCAAACCAATTCAACAACATGGTTCAAGATTCCTTTAGCTATAATAAATCTAGAACATCACAAAAACCACCATAAGACACAGAAGCAGCAGCGCATACCCGTTTCACACGACTTAGAGGACACTTCAGGCAGCTGAGACTCCACTATGGAACTCAAGCAATTTTTCTTGCTTCCACATTCACAGGGTAAGGACATCGATACAAACCTCCCCGTGCCATTTGTTACTGAGATACTGATCTTTACAGGAAGTAATAAAGATGAAAGACAGATACACAGCAGCACACGAAGTGTCATGATAGTAAGGCACAATTGTTTTTTCATTCTATTATTCTCTCTCTCTCTCTCACATATATATATATGAATATTTCCAAAGCATGTGAATCATTACCCTTACGTTTCTTTATGTCTTGTTTCATACTTGGGTCGCACATAATTTTAAAACAACAGCTAGATCTTTTAATATTTCAGAGTAGGGTACTTAAAGGCAGTTTTGCAATCAGCAAGAAAGATGTCATTATGCAGCAATCATATGATTAGTGGTTTCATAATTTACATATTTAACAGTGTATAAAAATAAATCAGGCTCAAAGACAGAAAATATTTTAATCCTGTTTCACTCCATTTTGTACCTGGCTAATCACTTACTAATTTCTTTCCACATTTTTGGGGTTTTTTTTTTTCCCATTTTTCTGAGTAATCTTTTATATCAATTTTACGAACCTTTACAGGCATGCCTTGCAATGGTTGGTAGTTACATAAGGATCTGAATTTTGGAAGCTGTTAAACAACAAAAAACAGTCTGAACTACAATCACAAGCGTCAGGCAGAGCACCAGCAGAACCTTGCCGAGTGATAAAATTCAAACTTTTGGGGTGGGCAGGAGTTAATCTAAGTAGTTATTATTCATGTGAGTAATAAAAGTTATAAAAAACACCCAGGTAAATTACTACCTCATCTGAAGCTTTTAAATTAATATGGAAAAGGTTACGTTCCAGCTCAACTACGTGCTGATACTAGAACCTTTGGAGCCTGAGTTCAGTCACAAGTTAAAAAAATGTGGTCAACAGCCCCTTTACTAACTGGAAACGAGTCTGAGTCTGATGAACACACTGAAATTACATCCACACAGAAGAGAAAATTAATTTTTATGATTTTCAAATGAAACTCACCC
The DNA here is from genome assembly GCA_013389825.1 of Crypturellus undulatus. NCBI lineage: Eukaryota > Metazoa > Chordata > Aves > Tinamiformes > Tinamidae > Crypturellus > Crypturellus undulatus. The sequence continues at coordinate 42,757 of VWPW01017429.1, read as the reverse complement.
TTTTCCTTCAACTATTGCTTCCTTAAGATGTATATATGATGCAGGAAATATCCCCTTTGAGAGGAAAAGAGAGAGGAAAAATTATGTATCATAAAAGTAATGATACTCAGATGACAATATCTACTACCTAACAACTACCTGGACACCCTGCTGGGCCTGCATACAGAACCACCCCCGTGCTTCTGGGCATCAAATCAGACCTTTCTTGTTTTGAAATTTGCAAGAGTTTAGTACTGTACATCACTTCTAGAAGGTTTTGCAACATTAGTAAAAATGAAGGGGGAAAAAAAAAAAAAAAAAAGATTCAATGATTTTAAATTGATCTTCCCAGTGCTGACAGGCTGCCAGCTATTGGGAGAGCAGCTCAGGGTAACTACTGACCGATAAAGCCTGTTTCACATAACAAAATATATTTACTATTTGCTATTACTAAAAAAGAAAAAAAAAACCAACTTAAGGCATATTCATGAAATATTTCCTTNCTTAAAAAAAAAAAAAAAAAAAAAGAAATGTATTTCTCAAAAAATTATGAGAGAAAAAATGAAAACATAGAACAGGCCTTGCTAGGAAATGGGCAGGATTAACCACAAAACTCACTCTTTCTTTACTTATAGAGATGCGGAAGCAACACAAAAGCCACTTCTGTATGCAGACATGCTACTATTTCATTTTGAGATGGCAAAAGAATTAGAAACAAATATATTTTAATCTGGTTAACGATTGCTAGAAAACACTAAAAAATAAAGTGCAATTCCAAATGCAGCATTTCTGGTGGTTCTTTTTTCCCCTTGAAAAAATGCTGCTGTAAAGAGCGGCCCTTTGTGCACAGTAGATCCGTGGACACGTGGCAAGTCGCAACATGTAACATGACACACACCCCATCTTGGCTGGAATAGACACACCTGGGGACAGGGTATCTTTGTCCACGAGCAAAATGAACACGCTACAGCAGGACAACTTACCTTCTTGGACTTTTTTCTTAGTGTATAACCTCTATACCAACCTAGGAGGAGACAAGGAGGAAAAAGCATTAAATGTTTCATAATGTCACGCAGCAGCTGCTCCTCAACACCACCTTAACCTTGTTTGGTGCATGCAAGGGGTAACTGCGACTGGAAACACCCCCTGCACTTCAGCTCTCCGGAGGATTAATGACCTCGCTTGAAAAAAGTGGGTTTAACAGCCCTAAGCACAGGGTGTTGATGGCCAAGCTGATGGGAAGCACCACACGAGATGGCATTTTGCCTTGAACTGTAAGGCCAATTCCACTTTAATTAGTAACTTCCCACCATAAACAAAGCCAACCAAAGAGCAGTAAGTTCAGAAATACAGACTGCACGAGTCAGTAGATTTTAAAACCTTATTTAGGTTTAACAAATGAATATTCTTGAGCGTAGATGAGCTGTTCGTCATCTCAATAGAAAACGAGAAGACTCTGGGCTTTGCACTAGGGCTGCTTCCCTGTGTGGGAGCACTAGGCCCCTTCCCACATCTCCCATCCCGTGGATGCCCATGGACCAAGGTCAGGCCGGGCACAGGGTTGCTGGCTGGGCACAACCAGGGGCACCAGGGGCCCTGCTAGATGCAGAGGTCTGCATGGGTGCAACAGGATCAAGGCATCATAGCTTTTCCCTGGTTTGTACAAACCAACCAAGACAGTTCCATGCTATAGTTATCTTACAGGAAGATTCAATATCACTCTTTCTAAACTGCTAAACTGCAAAATGTTCCCCTTTCTGCACATCGAGTCCAAGACGATGCCATAGGGAGTCCGATTTTCAAGGTGCTAAACCGACTTCACCATGGACACCGAGTGAGGCCTTGAAGGGTTTTAAGGGCTATGGAATTTAAATATGCAAGGAGGGAAAGAAAACCTCCAATTGACTACCCAAAACAAAAACTTTACTGTTTCTCAAAACAAACCCTAATAGCAAACAGGGAAAGCAGGTAACACCCAACATTTAACTAAAGTGCAGTGCACAGAATTACAGAGTCTCCTAACTCCCTTTTTTAACAAATATAGTTTCAACAAATGCTGGTGAGGGGAAAACAGCTGATGCCATGAATATTTCCCAGAGTGACCTCAGGTTAGGTGGCTTGGCTCTGTGTGACAGGGTTTCTGGCCGTATGGGATTTTCTGGCTTGAAACACAAATCCAAGTAAGTGCCCAAAGAAGGAAGGGGACCAATGAAATATCCACATGTCCAAGTTGCAAAACACACGCAAGAGGAGAGCTCTAGTTTTGCTCTTATATCTCTTGAATACTGCATCTAGTTACTATGTAGTTAACCTTGACAAGGTATTTAAGGTTTGTGTTGTTGCTTTTTTAAAGGCTAACATCATTTTAAACAAAATAATTCAATCTTTATTCGAATAATTTGAAAAATATGTGTGTTTGTATCTATTATTGGGAAATAATTCCCTGACTCTTCAAATGGCTTTTCTGACCCAGTGCACTACGTGGGGAGCCTGTTCAGACTGGCACATTCCACCACATCCCGAAGGAGCGGAATCCTGACACAGACAGGAGTGATGACAGGGAAGTTCCCATCAGGACACCTGGAAGCAAAACTAGTGCAGATGCCAGGAGACCTCCTGGGGCACCACACACACATACTTTGTGTAGAGGAGATCAAAAAGCTCAAATAATTACCCTGTAATGGCAGCTCTGTGAACAAAAAAGGTAAGAATTACAGCATCTCGTTTCCCATCACAGCAAGTAGATAATGATTAATTATTGTAAAAAATATGTTTGGAAGAACACTCATTTATTTGCATTTCTTTTAACATAAATTCATCCTACGTGCCCGAAGCCAAAGCACCATTAGATGAGAGTGCAAAGGCCTTCCTGACCGTCAAGGCTAGGCGAAAAATGAGTCATCTCCACTGTCCCATAAAGGTAGCAGGATTCGTGATATGACATGTTAAATGTCACCTACACTATTCAAGGGTCAAAGTTTCTCACATTCTTTAAATAAAACTACAGTATTGAACTGCACAACATTTAAATCATCTTGCTTGCATTTAAAATCTGTTCGTATTGGGTATTTATTAAAGCAGATAATACTGGATGATGGAAAGATTACTGGTGCAGTCTCCAAGGTAAATTATCCCTGCAGCAGGTTGAATTCTTGTAGGAGTTTCTTCAGAGCACAGAGAAACTTCACTCTGCAGGTAGACGAGCAAAGCTAGCTCGTCCTGTTGATATGGCAACATTTTGATTTTGGTAGATAGAACAACAAAAATCCTGTTCAGGCTGATACAAAGAAACAAACTTACTACAGAAATGTACCAGGAGATCAATATTTAGAGAAACAAACAAGTTAAACCACATGTTAAAACAAATCACATTTCAAAAGAAGGCGTTACAATATTTCAGAGTTACTTGCACCTTTCCCAACCACAGCACGCCTTGAAATCTAGATCCGAGGATGCAACAGAGCTCCATTTGGCTCTGATCTGGGTCAAGCAAGGACAGAAAAACGTGGCAATTTTCACAATCCCTTTATTACCAAATTTAGGGTCTTCTTCCATGGATCAAGGATCATGGATCCATATAATGCTGCTACGGCTTCACATGCAAACAAGCAAAGCATCTGAAAGGCCTGAAAACAGTCGATGGCACTAAAACAGAGTCCCAGCTTTTGAGAAGATAAATAATTTAGAATCCAGGCAACCTCCAAATTCAGATTAAAACTTCTTTTAGAAGCAGACTCTTGCATTATCTGTGGGTATCTAGAAAACATCTATCATTTCTTTAATGATATAATAGATGCTGCAACTGATCCATATAAATAAAGGTGTGAGGACATCCATCTACCACAGAAAAGGAACCGGTAATTTATCAGGTATCTACCACACACTTGCTCATTCCCATCCTGCGCCAGTTAATTCCGTGTTCGTTAAAAATAACATTTTGTCCTTTAGCAAGAAGCGAGCAATTCATCACCCGACGGGACAGGAAGATAAAGTCCAAAGGAGCCATAAATTACCGTTGAGCAGCGTTATTGCGGAGGCAGCCTCCGGCTTACCTTCATACGTCTCCAGGATGTGCACCGTGTCCCCGATCTGCAAGGCAAGCTCGTCCGGGCCCCGCGCCTCGTAGTTGTAGAGAGCTGCACAGGGAAAACACTGCTGTTAGCACGCACAAAACAAGAGAGTTTCACAGATTCCTTTCCCCCAGCCTCTACAAACCTCATGTTATTACTCACCATTACCACTGCCAAACTTTTTCTATAATAACTGGCTGTATTTGGTCAAGTTTTTTAAATCCACTAAGACTTCCCCTTATAACAAGGCTAAAAAAGCCACACTTCCACTTTCTAAAAATAGCCATTTACTATTATTTATAATACTTCTCCTTCTACATTAAAATACACCCAGTGAACTTTTTTGTTGATTTTGCCTGTTTTCCAGAAATTTTTGCCAATTTTAAGCAGCCCTGCAATAAACTGCAGCAATTCAGAGTCACTTTTACACCCTACAAGACCTACTTTTTCAGAAAATTTTAACTCACACCTTTATAAATAATATTGGGATTCATTTCTCAGTCACACTCATAGATTTACTACATGAGTACTACACTTAAAATCAAAGGATTGAAGAATTCATGAGTGTCAGAGGTGAATGCATCAATCCGGTAACATTCCTGGGAGAGATGAGTTGCATTCCTCATTTTCCAACACTGAAATCCAGCCCTCACCTTTCACGCCTCAGAAAGCCCAGACAGTGCCCAGCAGTGCTGTCCCGTAACCAACAAACCTTCGGGATACGGGATAAGCTCCAACACGAATTGTTTTGTGGAAGGTTAATCACAGTCCCGCAGGACAACCAGGAAAAGCTCACGCGGGAGCTAAGAGGTCACACTCAGCACCACGTCCTGCCTCCAGAAACAGTTTTGTTCCCCAGGATTTAATCCAATCTCCAACTTAGGGTGGTGAGAATAGTGCTACGTGCCACGCGCTCTTGACTTTCTCTTTGCAGTACTCTACGGCTTTCAGACACAAGATATTAGAGTCAAGAAAATGAGAGTAAAATTAAAAAGATATGAAAAATAGATGGCAGAAACAACAAGAGAACACAGGATCCTAAAAAAATGCAAATAGAGATCTTGGGGTAAAAAGAATAGAGATTGGATAGAGCTGTCAGAAGGTTGTTCTGGCTGGAGGCTAATGCTGACAACACTCCGGCTTTTGGAAGCGATAGATTCACTGACACCCAAACAAGCCAAGCTAGTTACTCCAGTCGGGATGTTCTTGTTAACGTTTTCATTATTAAAAGATAATCCCCTTCCCTCCCAGCTGCATGAAGTGCAATATTTCCAGGTGCTGCTGAGCGCTGCAATGGGCACCGGTCACTGTCACCACGGCCAACTGGGCATCCAGGTAGCACAACCCACATGGGACAGATTAAATGTCAGTTTGTACAAGTCTCCAGCTTGGCAACGTTTAAACAGAGCAACACTCAGAATCAAAGGTAGCTGCAAACAAGAGACATTAAAATTCATACCCAGCAGTGCAAAGGGGTCTCATGATGAGGAGGGTCACACAAGGGGAGCTTCAGTGCCACGACCGGCTCTTTCACACAAGAGACAACAGCCGCCGCAAGGTAATTACTGCTCCCAGTCCGACCATGGAGCACTGACCACTCAGGAAAGGTTTAATTTAAAAATGAAAATGAAAACATGCCTGTCCTGAAGGCAATTCTCAACCCGCAGCAGTGTTCACAGGTGCCCAACCCAACAAGCAAAGTGACTCTAGGGTATGCTTCACCCAGGACTCCAAAACAAGGCTCCAACTGCTCTGTGCGCTCCTGCACCATCCATCAGCTCCCTCACCCGTGGGGACATTGGCAGTAAAATTGACAGGGACATGAAAAAGTTACAAAATAAAGGGCTTGAATGGAGCAAACAGCAAAGCTTTAACTCAAGAGAGACAAAATGCACTGAATAAAGTAGGGAACTGGCTCACAGGCCGTTTGGTCTGATCGCCTGGATTCTGAGTCACCACCGAAAATACTGAAGGCCTTGACTACCAAGACTTCAAAAAAAGAGAGCAAAATTTAGGGAGTTTACTGATTCAGGCACCACATCAGGAGGGTGGTCATTAAAAGCACCAACAGAACTACGGCTAACCTTGGCAAGCCAAAGTCTCCCTCCTGGTTAACACCGCCTTCCTCCTGCTCTGACCCCATACATATTTTCTTCTCTAACAAGCCTCAAATCCGAAAGCACAGATCTGTATTCGACATCATTATATGTATTTAGCTGTTCTATTTCACTATTGCAACCAACCACTCTTTACTTATTTAAAAGAATACTTTTTGCGTTGAATTTTCTCTTCTCCTTAAGGGGACACCTTTATAGCAAGAAATTTAAGAGATACCAAAAGCACCCGAAGCTCAAGGATGCTCCTTCCCGAGTTTTCCTCCACAGACGTATTTCAGAATGAAATTCAGGCATTCGTGGCTCCGTGCCACTGGGTCAGCTTGGACGAGGGCCTGCAGTGCAGAGGCAGCAGGTTCATACGGCAGCTTTAATTAGCCCAGGATAGAGATATCAGCCTTAAGGGAGCCACCTGGGAATCACCTTTACAACCCTTCCTTCCAAAAGGCAAATCGGGCAGTCACCCTCCGGCACCATTGGCAGGCGGTGGCACTTCCCGGGCACCTCTACGTCCCCAAAGTTTAATTACATTTAAAAGTTTGGCTGGTGGAGAACAGCCACCAGCACGATGCTCAAATTTGTACAGAGAGAAGCACAGAGCTTGCGCTGCCAATTCCAGGCATCATTAACCGTGATTGATTTCATCGAGACTTGTGTGGACGTTCTCTATTTGTGCAATCATAGCAAGTTTCCTTGACAACCATATTATAAGTACGCTCATATTGGCTTGCAAACAAACCCTTTCAGGTGCATATTACAGCTAACCTGCCAATAAAAATGGAATTAACCAAACCTCTTTGAGACAGGAAAAGCATCTCATAATTTGCAGGACACATCAACTAATAAAGAATCATCGTGGCTCTACTGAACAAGGAGATTGAAACAGGATTTATTACGATTTCTTCCTTAGCTAATGTGGGGTTAGTTGACGTGAAAGATGAAAAGCGTTCAACAAATGCAATATTCGCTGTGAATCTGGGGTTTTGGCTGCATTGCTTTAGTGAACAGAACTAAGATGGTGAGGATACAGTCAACAAAAACACACAAAGAGGAAAAACATCCTCAAGTCATCTCACATATTTGTACAGAGCAGGATAAAAGGCATCACTCCATGCTTCAGAGCTACGTATCAGCAGCACCAAAGACATTCTTCCTCATCAGCAGCACTTCCAGACACAGAGACAGGACATCTCTTCCAGAAAAACTGTTCTTGCCTTCCTGCTTCTTCTAATAAAACCACAAAGAAAGCCTAGACAAAAGTAAAGAAATGCCAAAACATAAGGATTAGAGTGGGCATAGAAAGAACATGTTTTTTAAAAGCCCCAGGAATTGACAAAGAAAGGAGCACTGCATAGGGCATTACTGCAACTGCACTAAAACCCGTTTACTACCAGCGAACACAGACCAAACCTCTAACGAACCACGCTCCTTACTCTGTGGACGCTACAAAAACGAGAAGAGCAACACGAGGAGAATCAGAGAGGCGGCACAGGAAGGAAGGGAAAAAGCAAAGAGGTAGCACAGGTAGGTACTGACACAGGTGGAAGAAGAAGAGGAAGGCTGAGATATCTGAGATATTTTACCACTAAGATACTGCAGCACAATAATCCCTGGAATTACTTTGCATTAAAGCCTACATTAATTGTTTCACCCTCTGGACAGGCTGCAAACTACATTTACACGTGATCAGCTTTATTTTGTGCCATATCTAAAAGAAAAATCTAAAGATTATTATAATGATGCTTTTTGCATAAAAGCAAACAAAAGACAGAGGTGGAGTCATCTTGCTGCTAAAAAGAAATCAGAAGGTCTTCCTCAATTTTCTGAGAAAAGAAAATAGTGCTTTTAGTATTGCAGAAATCCCTTAATCCTCCATTATTTGACACTTTTCTGATTTCTCTATCAGCCTCTATCCGAGGCAGAGAGTAAGACAGAAAACACGAAGTTTCAGGAACGCAGATGTGCACGAGTGTCTGTGCTAACCAAGACCCCATCAGCCACGCACTGAGGTCACCCTGGTTCTTGGCAGGTCTAACCTCACCAAACTGGATTCACATTTTTCCCCCTCAATATTCCAGTTATTTTTTATCTTTTGTGAATATCTGCATAATATTTCCAAACAAACGGCAGAAGCCCTTATTTATATACACAAGCCTTTATTTATATATAAAAGCCCTTTGTACCATCCAGGCTGCATCGTCCTCTTTTTCCATGCTGAAATGGGTATCTGGATGTGTGGAAAGGTCCCAATGTCCCCCAGGAGGTGACACTGAGCACAGGGCAGGATCAGCCAAGGCCACCCAAGCCCGGTACCAGCAGAGCAAACCACATCAGGGCTTCAACACAAGGCAGCAAGATGCTTTGCAAAACACCTACCATCTTTTCACTACTCAGACCGAATCAGGAAGTGAGGAAAATGTCCAAAATCCAGAGGAATCCACAAACTTCAGCCCTGTGGCCTTCCCAGAGGACAGCTGCCCTGTGCCAGGTCCTGCAGGCAGGGCTCACATCAGCCCACAGAGAAAAGAGTCTACGCTTGGTTTCCTTCCTCAACAGCGAGTCAAATAAATGAGACAGACCCTTTAAGAGAGTTCTGGACCGACTGGAGACTTTTGTTCTGGCTTTTGCTCCTCCCAGCATTTAAGTGAGACACTTCATTAGTTCCCTGAAAACAAAGAACCCACTGGCTCTCAGCTCCCCTCTGCTGCTGCTTAACTGCATCAGAGCACTTCAAACAGGAGACCAAGGGCAGAAAGCAGAAACTATTTTAAAGAAAATAGTTATTGACTACAAAAGCACTAAAAATGTGCTATAATGGATGGCTAACAAGAGGCAAAGCAATCAAGAAAATGTACTATTAATTCAGAGCATTTTTTTAATATTGAGACACGTTGTAGGCACAGAGTAATAACACCAGCTCAGGCTCTTAAGACCGCCTTCTGCAGGAAAAATAGCTCTCATCATCTTGAGCCAGATGTCTTGTCATCTGTCTAGTGGCAACAGAATCACACAGTCAGCCCGTTGTGATGGGCCCTCAAACTCTCACAACTTCTCCCTGTCACTTGCAAGACAAAACAGGAATTGGTCCCTCAGCAGCTTTGCCCTGTTGTGGTTCTGTCCGTGGACACTTTTGTTCCACATGTTCCAATGCCCTCTTCTCCCCTGCTCCTCTCTGCTCGTGCTCTGCCTGGTGAAAGGTGTTTAACCCCCTTGGGCCCCGTCCGGGTCCCGCTGGGCCACCCGGCACTGCGGGACACCAAGAGGTGGCATCTGGGCTCTGGCCACGTCAGCCCCATCAGCAACGTCCTCCAAGAGGCCAGGGCAGCAGGCCCTGCGTTCAGGCACTCGCACGTGAACCAGGCTCTGCCCCGAATCTCTCATATCGCCACGCAGAGAACGCATCGAGATCTGCGCTGGAGAAGGAAGGAAAAGAGTTAAACACGGACGAGGGGGAGGAACTCGTGCCGCTTAAGGACAATGCTGGCATGGGATCAAGCACGGATAAACCGTCCAGGGCAAAGGTTAGACCAAGCAGTCAGACAGAGCGGCAGCTCCCCAGCCCTCCTCCAGGCCTGGCCCAGGGAGACCCCAAACCCAACGAGCCCCATCCCAACCGCCCGGTGCCTGCGGGGCAGGCAGAGCACCCGAGGCCCTGGCAGGGCCACACTCCGGGCTCGGTGGCACCGCCTGCGCGGACACCGGCTCCCAACGCGGCGTTCAGCAACGTGCCAAACCCTTCAAAGCAAGGGTTGTTATACCAGCTGGGCGAAAAATTGGTAACAGATCATGAACACAGCAAGCCCTGCAATATTCGCTGCTCATGGCATGAAGCAGGATCACCCTGGGTCTAATATTCACAAAAAAACATTTTTCAGCCTTCTGCTGCTGCACGAAATCCATTACCCAAGCCCAGCTACATCTGCATGCACATTTTGGCCAATGGGAAAAAAAAGAAATGAACCAAACCCACCACTCGTTTTAGCNACATCTGCATGCACATTTTGGCCAATGGAAAAAAAAAAAAGAGAAATGAACCAAACCCACCACTCATTTTAGTTCCATCTGAAGATGGAGAATGCCTGAAGCACGAGCCGTGTTTCTTCAAGCTCTTCCCTCGCCATTGCAGCAGGTCTTTATTGCACCAAACATAATTTTGCAGAGAGGATGTCTTTTACTAAGCATTTCTACAGCAGTGCAGCAGCAAGCTTAATGTCACAGCTATATTTTAATAGTCATTTCAATGGACTATAAAAATCAAGTTCAACACAATAAAACAGCTATCACGCTACTGCAGAAATTGTTCACAAAAGAATAGCCCCTGCAAGACAACATTCCCTACAACACAGAGCTGATGATGCAAAGCAAATAGCCCAGAGCTAGGGGAAAGTGGCATGAGGGGAAGAAATTCCCATTTCCTACTCTTCTTCCTGCTCAGTATTTCTATAAGGGTGTGCAGGGAACTCCCAGAGAAGCTGCTTTTCCAGGAAAGCTTATGGAGTGGGAAAGAAAGGAAAGGTCTTAAGGGTTTGGTTTGATTTTTTTAATACAAACAAAGCTTTATTCTAATGATTATACCATGTTTTGTCTCAGTCCTTCAAGCTGCCTCCAACGAGAGCTACAGGATGCAGTCACATAATCCCTGAAGAACTTGCTCTGGATTCTTACAAATAACAGCCAGAGGGAAGAACTATGTGCTAAGAGCTGTAGTTTGACCAATGCTTTTGCTGTCCCACAACAGCTAGGCTATTGTGAAAATGGGAACTATGCGATATAATTCTGAAGTTGCTTCTTACGCAGGAATTAATGCAAAAATCTAGCTGTAGAGGCTAGCAAAACAGCACTGCAAGCATCAAAGATAAGAGCAGCATTTTGCAAAAACAGGGAAAAATTGTTTTTCCTCCAAAGCAACGAGAAACCCCATGACTCGCGCCGCTTGCAGAATAGCAAGAGAGTTGGCTGGGCAGCTGAGCCCAACAAAGAGCCCCTGTTTGGAGAGGCGGCCCTGCAAACCCATCCCTGCTGCCTGCAGCAAGGCTCCCTCCCGGCCCCAGCACCTCGGGAATTCTGTGCATCCTCTGGTTAGCAACAACCATCTAAGGAGACTCCCCTAAACCACAATCATTCATGCATTCCCTGGGGTAATAAGGGAAAAGTGGAATCCATAGAGGATTACTGCTTTTAAAGGCCTGGTAATAGGTATTACTCTCTTCATAATCCCAACTTGGAAGTACCTGGAGGAATGGAAAACAAAACTGGAGAACAGGAATAATTCAAAGGTTTCCTTTCCCAAATCAAAGTCACCTCATTTTTGTTCAAGAGTAACCTAAATTTATAGTTGCAACATTTAATTTGTAATTTAATACAAATAGCAATTGCTCTCAAACCTTCTCCGCTTTAAGTTAGTTGATTGAACCCAGTGGTCTGGTCACACAGCAGGAGAAAGGAGACAACTGAGCTTTCAAAGAGCAGTCTTTGCATCTTACTCCTGACAACCACCATTCTCCATCGCTGGGGAACACCTTAGCGTATTTATAGATGTCACAAGTGCTCTCCTGACCCCTTCCACTCTCACAACTACCCTGTCAGTTGAGAGAAGCTCCACGCGCCCGTGTCCTCTCCGCGGGCATCAGCTCCTGCCGCCCAAAGCCCAGCACTGCACGAGCTGCCCTCCCTCTGTGCTGTATCTACACAGCTTCACCTCAAATACATTAATTAATGTGATTTAATTACCTGCCCATCCCCTGCTGGGCCTTTCTGGCAAGAAAGAAAGGGCTCATCCAGAAAGCCTGTCTTGGTCTGAACTGTCCTCGCCACCGGTAACTCCAGCGCTGATCACAGCGATGCCCAATACGGAGCTATAAAAAACGACCTTGTAGCTATGCCACTAATACACGGTTCAGCTTTTAGCATTCAGCCATTGCAACTTAACTTCAAACTGCAAAACTGAGTCACAGATGATAAAATTAACCTGCAAAACAACTGGCCAGGGATGCTAGAGTCCTCCAGGCAGGAAAGTCTGCAAGCAACATTATCTTCTTATCTCTTAAGACATGAGACCCACCTGATCTCTCTCCTTAGTACGCTCTCTGCCCAGCATTATTCCAATTATTTGCTTGAAAGAGGTGAAGAATTAATTCACAAAACACACTCTTCTGCTGGCCAGTGCTACACTATGCTAGCCAGCATGTGTATGTATATATAAACACATACACACGTGTCCATGTGTGAACATATGGAAGATTCACATCACCAGAGGAAACTATAGTTTCTAGTATTGCTGCCTTGTAAAAGGTGACTTAAGGACAACCATTTTCCACCTACTTTTCAAAGCAACACAAAGGTATTAAACATGCTCGACAATGTATATTTACCAAGCTTCCACTGGCAATGCAAGTTCATGCTAAACAGGACTGAAAATCTTTCATAACTCCTTTCTTATTAAAATACTCATTTTCATTGTTTTTATTAGAGTAAAAATATACCAATAACCCAATGAACTACTGCTTCTTAGGTTAATTCCTGTTCCTCATTCAACTCCTTCAACTTCGGAACTTCTACCTCGGGTGAGAGCAAGCACACTATGCATTCAGTTCAGTTCCTCATGTCCAAAAAATGAGTTTAACGCATAAATCAACAATCTAAGCAATAAACTTACACTGGTGACGCTTGGTGAAAGTGCCCTACAGACCACCTGAATAATTCCATCATTTAANCTGCAAGCAACATTATCTTCTTATCTCTTAAGACATGAGACCCACCTGATCTCTCTCCTTAGTACGCTCTCTGCCCAGCATTATTCCAATTATTTGCTTGAAAGAGGTGAAGAATTAATTCACAAAACACACTCTTCTGCTGGCCAGTGCTACACTATGCTAGCCAGCATGTGTATGTATATATAAACACATACACATGTGTCCATGTGTGAACATTCTATCATTTAAACTTGGAGCTAAATTTCAAAAAGTTAAAAGCCATTAAAACAATTGCTTCAGAAGAGGCAAACGACAGACTGCGCAGAAGCTCCGGAGGAGCCACGGGGTTCCACTGCTGCCGACAGGAGGGCAGCTGGGAAGAGATGATTTGAATCATTTTCATGTAGGAATCCAACTTATTCATCTCAATTAGAAGCCTTAAGTGTTCTGAGGAAAAACAAACACACATAAAGTATACCAAAAGTACCTGCTGGTCCTTTAATGTATGGGGAAAGACCACACTGCCGCACCAAAGACAGGACCAGCAATGCCCACGATGGGCAGAAAGGAAATGCAAGGGCAGAGGTTTCAAACGCTGGCCTACAGCTTGCTTTTTAGTAAACTAACCCAGGCATATTGGAACACTATCAGTATCTTATCAGCTCTTGAGCTGATATTCAATTATTCCATTTCCCCTCTGTAAAATTATTTTTATATTTACCTAAGAGTATGAAAATATGACAGAAGCATCTAGAGACTGTTATACAAACATAATATACGGACTTCTAATCTTTAAGAGTTTATCTTACACGAGCAGCTCCCAGATGAGCACTCTGGGTTACAGATAGCATCAAGCCCATATAAAAGCTTACATGTTCTCCCAGCATTTTAGATCCTCACAGCCAAACAGCACTTCCAGCATCGAGGCAGGCGCTCACGTACACGCACGGGAAGAGCCTGGAAGTTACATCAGGTCCAAACTGCACATTCCACATTTGATCGAGTAAATCTGCAATCTGGCCAGTTTAAATCACTGGAACAAAGTTCCTCCAGCTCAGTAAATAAGCAGGGGCCTCCCTCCCAGCAAAAGTTATTGATAAAAATAACAATTTTAATAAATCTTTTCAAGAATGTATTTGTCCGGAAGCTCAAAGTCAAACACAAGCTGCATCCACAGAAGAGCTTCAATAATGTAAACAGCTTCATAACTGAGAAAATTCTCTGAAGTCTTCTCTAAAATATGTTTAGCTGGTTACATCCAGCCAACCTCCCTGCATTCCCTTCGTAGCAGCAGCCACTGCACAGAAGTTCAGGCAAAGACTCCCGAAGGGCACTGGCTGGCTCCAGGATTTACCCCTGCACATGCTGCTGAGTGCAGGGACTACAGAAAAGCCCTGGTTTAATTGAGCATTTGCAGTAATTGCATTAATATTTGCATGCACCTTACCTGCACCACAGCTCTGTAGCTCCCAGGAAGGGAGCTCTGCCTAGATCACACCAAGGAAACTCCAAAACTCAGTGCTCACCACACTAAGGACCACAGCAGGAGCCAGTGCAGGGAAAAAGCCCTCGGCCATCAGCAACTTTGGTCTTGAGCTGTTTAAGACCACAATGCTTCGGCTTAAAACAATCCCATCTAATCTAACTGCAGATGTTCCTATTATCCATATAAATGTCTAATCCTTTTGGAATCCTCTTAAGACGCTTTCTTACAATTAAACATATAAGAACAAGACTGACAAATAAAGATAAACAAGATGCAGTGTATTAAACACCAAAACAATCTGGCACTCTGACAACGCACTGGGGTTGCTGTTTTTCCCCGCTTTGACTCAGATTCCCTGCCACAAAAGTGTCACTTCCAGTCATGGATCCTGTGAGCAAGAGTGATTCCCATGAGAGTATCCTAACAACTGCCAAGTTGAAGAAAGGGATCTTCGTGTTCTGCTCCAACCCCTTCTAGGGCTTTGCCATATGTCAGCAACGTTCAAAAAAACTCAAAAAAAGGGTTAATGCTGGCAACGATCCTGCGAGTTCCAGTCTTCTGTGAACATCCGTTACTCACAAACATGCTCATTTCCCAGAACGTCCTGGAGGGGAAAAAGTGTCTTTTTCTCTTGGCTGACAATTAACCGGCAGCATAAGGAGAGACACAAAAAAACAGCATGAAAAAGTCGGGAAGGTCACAAGCAGGTAGAAGACGGAGCAGCCAGAGGCACCTCGCTGACAAGCTGCCAACGGAGAGAGGCCGAGTTAGACCCTGTCGCACCAACACAAACCCGCTAGAGAAAAGCTCTTACTCACACGGGAGCTCAATATCCCCAAACCTTCTGCCTCGATTGGCTTATGAAAAATGCTATCGCTAAAATAGTTTTAGTTGCACCGCTTGCCTTCGACTGGAAATTTCAGGCAAGTCCACAGGAGCAAAAGAAGCACCTCGGAAGGTGGGAAAAACTAAAAAATAAAAAAGAGCATTTGAAGTATCTCAAATCTATTCCACTCAATCTTCTCAGTCAAAAAGACACCAGAAAGAAAAAAAACTGATAGACACAACCCAAATCACAATAAAAATTAGAAGCAAGAAGCCCCATGGGGTTTAGCAGACCCGTGCAAGCAGAATGAGGATTGGCGTTCCACGTACAAGTGTCCTGACAGCACAGATACAGCCCACCCATGCCGGAAAAGCGCAGACAGGGCATACAGGTGGGCACAGAAGGGAAAGAGGACAGGGGCTCAAATGCACTCCAAGCTTTTCCTTGAGGCCAAACACTATTTGCATTCAACACAAAGGTGAAATATGGCAGAGAGGTGAGCAGGAAGGAAGGAATTTAAATAAGGAGGAAAAGAACTACAACGAGAGGTAAGGCAGCGCCTGCAAAAAAAAAAAATGGGATCTGTGTACCAGGAAACACAAAGCATGAGAAGCAGCTAGGTAATCGTTGGCAAAAGCAGATGACACTATGATTATGTAAGAAAGCTTCTAATTTCCCTTTTTTTCCCCCACCCTTTTGTATGCTATTTTAGGCAATTCTACATGACAATTCCATTTTTCAGCAAGGGATCGCTGAGTTCCCTAGCAGTGCTCCCTAGATCTCCAGGCCAGCCAGTCCCACACCAGGCACCAGGTAGCATCACCACCTCCACACGTTACACACCAGGCTGCAATGTGGATCCTGCTCCCTGCATACCTGAATTAGAAATGAGTCACACACTGGCTGACACAGAGCAGCCAAGCTGGTAACATGCTCCCCTGTGACCCCAAGCTAGTAGGGAAGAGAAAATAAGAAATAAAAGAATCATTCTCCTTAACATCATGGTTAGTTTTTATTTATATGGTCATATTTTAGGAGAGAAACCTAACATTTAAGTCAAGAAGAAACATTCAAGGGCTCACACACATCCTTACCTGCAAGTTCTCTGACCTGAATAACATGCTTAACCTTATTTCTGCTTAGTTCTTAAGTTCTTATGCAACTTCTCCTTTATGTGAAAGTATTTATCAGGCATTCCAACTAATTACCTTGATAATGCGCAGTCAGTTATTAGTCACGATCTGTTCACCGAGCCACACGCAGTAGATAGTTGCCAGGCCGTGTCCTTTGCACTGCTCTCCATCTGTATCTGAGTCAGGGAAACTCAAGTGTCCCCGGCCACTTCCACCGGTCCCGGCACACAGATTTCCTGTTCCCGAGGCCACCACAGGAGTATTTTCCACATTAGCAGCTGCTCTTGTGTCACTTCGTTTCTGATATCCAGCGCCTGGGCAGCTGGAAACATCTCCTACCCTAGGGAATTGCCAACAGAACCACCCAGGTGCCCCCACCGAGCCCATTCCCTCCTGCCAACACCCGTGGGGAGTGAAAATATATTTCACCAGATTATTGCACTTCTGAAACTCAGTAATTGCTGCTGCTTGTATTACAGGAGCCTTTACATCAGAAATCAGATTTAACACACGAATTACATAAACATGGCAAGATAAATCAAATTACACTAGAAATAATGAAAATGCTTTCCATAACTGCAGCTTAAAGTGCAGATACAGTTTCAAAATTATTAAAATTACTACTTTAGAACTTTTTTTTATTTAGTTAGAGAACGACTTCAGTTTTCTGCCAAGTCAGAGGAGAAAAAAAATATTTCAATAATTCATTAAGAATTTCATTAAAACACTATTCAAATAATTAGGGTTATAAGAGCCTTGGTATGTAACATAGGCTAGAGAACAGAACTCAAAGTGCTTTCAATCTTACAAAAATCACATGCTAATTTTCTAAGCCATCAATATTCTGTCCTCCCTTTGAGGAGCTGGAAGACCCGGTATTTCAGACACTGCTACTAGTGAACCTTTTATAAAGGTTTCAGACTTGGAGCAAGCTGAAGATAACAAGCCAAACCAGCACATCCTTAGCAGAGTAAATTTAAAACGGGATTAGCACTATTTCCCTCCTTGAGCTTCAGTGCATTGCATGCATCCTCCTGCAGCTATTTAAAGTTAACACAACTATAGGTATTTAACAAAACATATTGGACTTCACTCCTAAAAGACTGCTAAATATCCAGATTTAAAAAAAAAAAAAAAAAAAAAAAAAAAAACAGATCCTGCATGTGGTCCGCAGCCAATATTGGACAAGCTCCAGAAGTGCACATATTCCAGAGAGCAATGTTTGCAGCGCTTGCACTTGCAAGCCCAGCAGCGAGGTTCTTGGAGGATCTGCTGCTTTGACCCCAGGTTGAGCTCAGGGCCACCTCCCTGCACCGCACAGGGACGGTCACTGCACCTGGTGAGCAGGAAGAACAGTGCCAGGCACGGCAGGCAATGCAACAAAACCAGCACTGCTGCAGCGCCCTCATTTAAAAGTATTTATGGCAAGATGAATACTCAACCAGGAAGGCTAAGAAAAGCCACCAGAAACTGCCTGAAGTCAAGGCAGAAATTCAGAAACGCTTCTCTTCCATCCCAGATTCAAACCCAACCAAGAACAACCTGAACAAGTATCTTGTCCCACTGTCACCGACATCAGTGTGCAAGTCCTAGTTATAAGAAAACTCCCTCTGCCTTTCATTTTATAGGGGCAGGTATCTTAACAGTAGATAAATTCTTACACCAACTGAAAGCTTCCTCTCCAAATAGGTGCTGCTTCACGCTCCGAGGCAGCTGCCTATCGGAAGCATGTGAGATGCCCTCTCCAAATAACTGATAACAGAATAAGAGAATAAAGCCACAAGCTGTCTCTGAGGATCAAAGTACAACAAGTCTTTCAAGCTTAAAATTTTGGAAAAAGAAATTAAAGACCTTTTCCAACCAGATGTGCAATAAACATTTGAAAGAAGGGCAGGCTAATTTACTGCCTCTATAAAGTCATGTTGCCAATTAACTGTTTCTACTGCAACACTAAAGGTTTTCCACAGGTGACCATAAAGCACAGGAACAGTTTGCAGTAAAGACACTTGGGTAAACAGCATGTCTGTCATAAGGCCACCCATTAAACTGAAGTACATATTAATGCTTCTCATTTCTCTAAGTGTTTACATATTAGGCCCCAAGAGCCAAAATTTCCCAATTAAAAATAAATACATTATTAAGAGTTATGGGACATAGGAAATAAATAGACAGTACTTAATAAATACATTTCATAACATGATATTAAGAGAAAACTCAATGAGAAAAAGTATTTCTGCTAAATCCCTGCAAGAACCCTATCATTTCTCAGAACTTTATTGGTTTTAAGTTTGTGTCTGACCTGGAAGAACATAAATAGAGAAGCAGAAACACTCATGTCCACTTGTTCAGTATGTTTATCCCTCTTCAATCTGCCCCTTTCAACAGGAGTCGTTCATGGATTGAGAGCAACAAGGGCTCCCTAGTACCTGGGGATAACCATGCACACACCTACAGGCAAACTGAGGCCATTCAGTTGGGAACAAGCCACTATATTTCATTTACCAGGACCCTGTGCCTCCTTTACATGTTACTGGTAAAGGTGAAGCACGGGAACACATCCCTTGAACAAGCAAGGCATTACGAGGAATTCTAAAATAGCAAAAAACAGAGTTATAATCAGGGCATGTTGCTTCCAAGGTCAGCAATTTGCACACGCCTTCTCAAAAATAATTGAGGTTAATTCTTGATAAAATACATGAGGAAAAGCTCTGGTATCTGTTATTAACCAGACTGCAATGGCAATTCCTGCAGCACAGGAGCAGGGTGATGGAAGGGGACTTCACGTTGGTCATGAGGATCTTTGCTAAATTCCATCCTGACATTTATTACTGTGACATCCTGTTGTAATAAAAATCAGTCTTCGTAATTTAATGATAATCTGAGCACTAAGTAACTCCAAAAGAAGCCACACTTAGGAGGGACTCTCTAACATTTTAATACTATTTCCACACCAAAACTTTTTATCTTCAGAGCCACAGACAGAGAGTTCTACATATACTTCACTGAAGGATAACATGTAGTTAGACTTGACATTTTTAGCAGCAAAAGAGCATCTAAAGTATGCGTCCCTTCCCAGGAGGATCCCAAGTCCACAGAAACTTTGACTCATGCACAGTGCACATGTTATTAATAACAGTATTGGTATGGCACTCGGGAAAGCACGCTTACAGGGATTAGGCATATTCTTAATTCACATTAAATGCTCCTACCTTCCAGAAAGCCAGTAGCATGGTAAGATATCAACCTTGACTAGCTGAAAACCCACCAACCTGTATGGCAACATCACACACTGCACGCACTGCCCTGGGCTTGGGCATGTCAGGGCTTAGGCCCACCACGAGTAGCAGCACACGAGCACGAACACATGCCACAGCAGAAGAGCAGTAGCTACACATATCCAGTCACAAAGGTTTATATTATTTTAAAAATACTAGTGCCCATGGCATACCTAAATAATAAATGGCATAAGGAAGCATTTGGCTGAACTTAACGTGCTGCCCTGGGGTAAGAACACAGCTCTGGAGAGATCCCAACCGTCCGCAACCAGGCCTGGAATTTTAGGGAATCCCAAACTGGGGCATCTTTCCCAAGGAGGCAGACCCTTCACTGACGTACCACAAAAAACACAACTCACACCCACATCACACTGCTCTAGCTGCCCCATACGTGCACAGGGTCTGCAACAAAAAGGCATTTTAAATACCACATTTGAGGTAACCACCGTAGCACCATTTCTACCTCTTACCCTGGTTTTAAGTCCAAAGGAAATTTGGAAGCCTCTGAGCTCACTTTCTGATACTCTCAGAAGCGCTAGTTATGCTCACAGATCTCCTGCTGGAGCTCATTATATTTCCTCTCCATTGGCGTAAGGGAGAACGCCAAAAATCACGCTACCCACATCAAAGCAAAAGCACAAAACGAAGGACGATGCCACAGCCCGGGGACGGCCCCAAGGGCACCCGTGGACCCAGGGAACCAGGGGGTCTTCGGAGAGCCTCTAGTGCTGCTATTGGGAAAGTCTGGCTGCTGCCATCCAAGGCCCGTCCCATTTCAGCAATATTACCTGCCTTTCCAAAGAACTTGTGGGGAAAAAAAACAGGAAACACAACTTATACACAAAGGATAAGAAACGTCAAGAGGGCAGAAAAGCTACTTCAGTTACACTGATCATTCTTCTGTTTTAGATGGTTCTCGCGGCATTAATAAAATAGCTGTATTATCCCGCTGCATCCACACCCATTCCCTGCGCAGCGTCCCCCAGATTTCTGGCGCAGGAAGCGAGGCTGAGTCACGGCCAGCTGCGCGCCGAGATAACGCCGCGCGCCGCAGGACAGCCCGCGACAGCCGGCTCGCCTGGCGCACACACCGGACACCCAGCATCGTTCACGAGCCCCGCGTTACCAAAGGTGCTTCAGCAGAAAGAGCGTTCCTCAAAATACTGGTATCCTGTTGCGGTTTCAGCGTAGGCAACTCAAATTATCGATCCCGGGCATACCGAGTCAGCACGGATGGAACTGGAGCTGTTACCAACACTGCTCGTGCACACAACACACGAGCCGAAGAAGCGAAAAAAGAAGTTACCATCCACAGCATCACTAATAAAACCCACAAACAGAAGAACTCCTTCCTGTTGATTCTTATTTCTGCTTTACACATTGTGTATCCGTATACCACTGGCAGCAGTTCCATTAATGACCCTGTTTAAGAAGGGACTGATGTTCCCATGTTGTGGTGTTGCTCCAGTGCCAGTTCCTAACCAGCCTGCTCCAGGACTGGCCATTGCAACCACTTGGGAAGAAAACGCTCTTTTCTTAGAGTGTCCACCTTAATGATGCAGTCTCCATTCCTGTTTGTGGCCGCTTAGCCGCTGCACCAGTTCCCCCCAACCTGCACTTCTCACATCTAGCACAGAAATCAAATACCAGAAATCGTGCAGGACGCAGAAGTGCCCTTGTTCAATACTAAAAGACGACGCATAAAACACGTGCAACCAGATGGAATATTAATCTTCTCCAGAAGAAAGTTCAGCAATGCAGAAAATCAGGATGTCCATCCCCCCCAAAAATCAGCGTGTATCAGGATGGCTAAGGCAAATGAAATAGCTAATTTTCACCACCTCTAAAAAGGATTCTCTCATAGCAAAGATATGTCCACCTTGAGCTCTCACACCCCTGAATGCGGCTGAGTTCATCTCTAACAGATCATCGTCCACAGCTGTCTTGGAGGAGAGAAAAAAAGAAAGAAACTATTGTAGAAAAAAAGAAAAAAACTGCTACAGGAAACCGTGACAAACTTCGAGAGCTGCGGACAAAGGAGAGGATTATACAGCCCGAGCACCTCTCTGAGCCGGCTGGAGCCTCAGAAATCTCCCCGTGCAAACGCGCCCCGGTGCTTTGCAGAACCACGGACCAGGTTTCACATCTGAGCAGGTCTCTAACCACGCGTCACTTTCCACACAGGAGAGTCCACACGTGCTCAAGGGTTTATTTGGAAATACACCGAGCCTCCCACACCGCCCCTGCAAACGCATCCGTGTCCAGATGTGGCTGAGGTTCTTGGAAAGCCACGTTCTCGAGAACCTGCTCCACCACAGACAGGAGCCGGGTCTGTAACCCTGGCACGTGCTGCGATATTCCTGACATTGCCCCAACACTTCCGAAATACCCCAGAATTGCTGTATATACCCAAATATCCATTAAAAAGCTATTTGGGATCCTCAATGACCCACTGCCAGCTGCAGCATTCCGGCTTCTTTGCACTTTTCCCGAGTTCTCAACACAAAAGTTACTCAGCGTTCCCACAAAAATCCAAGCGGGTAGGTAGGATTTGCCGGTAAACCAAATGTAAACACAGAAATGACACTTCAGAAATCGCGCGCTGGCTTTCGAGGGACGTTCCCTCGAAAAATCGTTCCCAAAATTCAACTTGGGCTCCACTCAGACCCAGGAACCACCCTTTCTCCCAGTTATTTAAGTTGTGGATACAAGGTTGAGCGATGGGGAAACAAAATAGAAATTGCCAAAAGTAAAAACGGGGGAACAGAACCAGGGGGAAAAAGTTAAACTTGAGGTTCCGAACAGAGCAGTGAAACGCTCTGCTCTCTCCCCGCGGGGACTTTTGGGTCCCTCGGATCCCCAAGAGCCACTTTGTTCAGGACGAGGTGTCCTGGGTACCGGACAGGCCTCCGGGAAGCACCGACACGCGTCTGGCCTGGCCCAAAATGAGGCTTTATAGCCCCAAACGCAGCCCAATCTGCTCTGCCCGAGCACTAGGAAGAGGCCGGGGTGGAAGCGGGCTCTGGGCAGCCAGAAACACCCCCGCTGGGCTCAAACTCCGCAGAATTAGGGCTCTTTGCACCTCACATCGCCGTTATTTAAGGTGTTCGCGGGAGCGCGGTGGTCCCGGGGCTGGGTGGGCTTTGCCAAGGGCCCCTCTGCTTCAAACAGAGGAACGGGGCAAAGTTACAGTTGCTGCAAGAGCTTAACTGAAGGAAAGCAAAAAAGAAAGAAATGGTGGAGGGGGAAAGAAAAGTCCAAGTGAGTTTCAGGCCGGTCGCGCTGGGGAGGAAGAAGAAGGGAGCAGCGGGCAGGC
>VWPW01017429.1:0-19749 GCA_013389825.1 Crypturellus undulatus | reverse complement strand
GTCCGGTCCCCCCCGGCCCAGCGCGGGCCGCTCCGAGGCGGCGGCGGCGGCGCAACAGGCGGCAGCGCGGGGCTCACCTACGCCGTACTTCTCCTCCCTCTTGGTGGGCACCCAGCGGGTCATGGCGCGGGCTGGACGGGGGAAGAGGGGACCGCGGAGGCGAGCGGGGCGCCTCGGCGGGCGGGGGATGCCAGAGCCCCGCTCCTTAAGCCGCCATTTTCCAGCGGCGGGACGGGAAAAGTTTCTCCCGGCGGCGGAGTCATGTGGTGCGGGCGGAGCCAGCGCCCGGCCCGGCCCGGCTGCCCCTTCCCGCGGCCGGCGGGGACCCCCCGCGCCGCTTTTTGTCCCTTTTCTCGCTCTTTTCGCCCCAATAACCCCGTCAGGCCCGGGTGAGCCCGCCCGGCTGCTCCCAGTGCGTCACCTAAGAGCTGCCCCTCGCGGTGAGGGTCCCCGTGCACCTCGACTTACCCTTTGGGTCTCCGGAGGAACCCAGCAAAACGGCCCCGATAATAAATTAACCATCAATTTATTGGGTCCTTTTAGCTCTTGTTCTCTCCTTATTGCAAGCTCGGTGCCCAACTGTCCTTATTACCCTCACCTTAAACCTCTTCTGCCCCCACAAGTGAGCAGGGATGCTCCTTTGGCCTTCAATGGGTCTCACCTGTTTTCCTTCCCACCTAAAACAAGTTTTCCATTAATATTTAAGACTAACAGGCTGTGCTTGGGTATCTCCACTTCCAAGTAAACCATAACAATTAAAAACTCCCGAATTTAAACCCAGGTCACCTCTGCAGCTGATGAGGGAGATGGTTTAGTCTGATAACAGGGGCAATGGCCATCCCGGTCCTCAGGTCTCAGTCCCAGAGCTCCTGCTAAACCTGCGACCCGGGACCGTGAGGTAGAAATAAAATAAAAATTAACGTTTTGACTTTAACAGAAGGAAAATCTGTGTAAAATGTAGTGGAAAAGCAAAAGGATGAAACTTGTGGAGAATAAAGACACACAAGATGTTTGATTATCCATTATTTTTTTTAGGATTGCTGCTCCACCAAAGCAGAAACCTCATGCCACAACCCGAAGGATGAAGTGGATGCTCTTCGGAGGACCGTACAACCCATCCGATGTTTTTGTGGTGCTGCAAAAGCTGGAGAAGAGACTGGAGCAGCTCGGGCATTAGATGGTGTAAGTGTCTTTAAGGCTATTACTGTAATGAACCATTACCGGGATCCTGAGCTCTCTTAGACCGCTGAAAAGCGGGAATTGCTTCCTTGAACACTCTCGTAGCCCTGCAGATAGGAGGTGTGAAGAGGCGATACAAAGCAACCCACTTTGATGCTAATTTAAACCTAGAATTGGCTGTAATTAGCTAATGAATGAGCTGGTGCTGCTCTCCTCTCTAGGTCAGGGGGTTCAAATCTGAAATTTAGGCTCTTGTTTTCTTTTATTTTGAAGGACACTAGTGTTAACTAAGGGTTAAATTAAATCTTCCTGCAGATGCAGCGACTGAGTTGGAGTGTATGGGTATGGAGAGCCACGCTGACTGGGAGTTTTATATATCTAAGATTAAACACAGCCCAAAGGTAGGAAGTGTCACATTCACTAGAATGAGCAGCAAAGATTTATTTACAACTCTGTCTTACCCATTAAACCCCTGCTCTGTATTACAAAATATGCAAAATAGCACTTGGATAGCAGTAAAGGAAAGGACCTCATCTGACCATCATCCTGCAAGGGAATCAACACGAGTAATCCCATGACCAACATAAAGCCCCAGTGCTCTCAGCGAAGGCCTCTGTTCCTTATATTGCTGTCAGCATTTTCATTTTAATGAAAATATGTAACAAGCAGAACTAACGCCATTAAAATGTTGATAGCCAGTAAAAACTATTGCTCCTAATTCACAACGTGTAAATATTCTACAGCTAGGTTTTACAACCAGGGAAAAGAAACTGGTAATGAGACAGGGTGTAAGACTGAGAAAATAAAGGATTTCTATTTTTCTCCAGCAAACAAATAAGATTAAGTATCCTCGTGAAAAATATTTTTTGTTAAACTGTAAAATATTCTAGCTGACATATTTTACATACTTAGACATAATATGTTTCATCACACTGTGAATATATTTTTTCATTTATGAGAAGGGAACTGAAAAATGATTCTTTTCATAAAATCCGAAAGTTTTATCATATCACTATGTCATTTCTTTGGATTTTCACCTTATTTTTTAATGCAACATGTTGACTTAGGAGGCACTTCTGGAACAAAGAAACATTCTTTTTCATAAAATTAGCTTCAAGAAATCCACAAGCAATATTTGTCACAAATGATATTTGGAATTCTTTTCAGGGAGATTGGAAGTATCTTTTGAGGATAAATGAGAACAGAACTATTACCCTGCATGAAATATATTTGCAATAAATAAAAGATACTCAGTAAATGCACAGATGCAGTAAGTTATATTTCATACTTATTGCATATGACTACACAAGAAGAATGTTTGTTCCATTGTAGATAAATATCACCATTTTTGTAATTTTTTTTTCATTTTCAAGCCTTGTAAGTAAATTCAACAGTTTCAGTCAAAATATATAAGTAGTTATTGTACATGTACGGTGCAAATTCCTCTCAGTAATATTCCTCCCAGGAGTTGATGTGGAATACATAAAATCATGTAATAAATAACTGTTTTGCTTTTCCGTTTCTAGCAGGAGTGTTCTGCTGCAAATGTTATTGCTTCCATTCCAGATGCTTATCATCTATTTTTGCTACCTGGTTTTCATGTGGGGTGAGCGACCTCTCTGTTCTACATCATTTCCCTGATGAATAGTTGCCTGGCCACCCTCTCGGAGCGTGCACAAAGGAAGAGGTGTTTTCTGCCTGATGAAAGACACATTTTAAAAAGTACTTTAGAGTCTATTGTTCTTGATCATAGGCACAATTAATTTTATGAAAAAAAAAAATTCCCTCTGTCTTTCAGCCTTAGTCCTAATATACCTGATACCTACGATTTCCTTGGGGATCTCATCCAGATGAATGTGGACAGTTTTCAGAGAGAATTTAGAAGACGGGACTGAATTTTCTTTCAGCTACCTATTGATTATCTAGGGATGTCTTTTAAGCTTTTCTTCTCCTAGGATGACATTTATTTATTCATTTATTCTATTTATTTATTAAGCTTTTCTTCTAATAGGATGACATTCATCTAGTAGGATGAACGGGGTGGGTACCCTGGTTACGAAAAAATTTAGGATAACCAACATGTCAGATGCAGAATGGCCCCTCTTGCAATTGCTGGCTGAAGTATTTGAATTTCTATAGTGCTGTATAGCCCAGATGACATATATTACATCTTACTGGTTTACTGTCTTCCATTTATTAAAAGATTATTCCAGTTATTCTGGGATTAAAGGGTACTCTTCATTCCATTCTGATGCATTTTAAGTGGCATTTATTTCCTTCTTGCATTTGAATTTTTCTGTTTACCAAATACGGATGGGACATCTTAGGAATATATGATTTTTTTTTTTTTTTAACTTTGGAAAGAAATAAGGGAATACATTTATTAGGTAGTATTTTTGATTAAACTACCTGGTATTAGACTCAAAAATAGAGTTCATTTGTATGTAATGAAAATAATTGCTTTATAAGTTATGTTCTTTCTGAAACAGGCAGTTTTCAGCATATTGCTTAAATGCAAATGTGTAAATGCACAAAAATTATTCTTTACAAATACACAAGGGCTTCCAAAGTGAGGCATTTTAGGAAGAATATGATAATGATGACTGTAGCTTAGCTTATACCCTACTATTTCATCTTGTACTTGAGAATAAAGAACTTTAAGATGAACTTTAAAGTGCTGCAATGAGCGTGAGTGTTTCTAATGCAGAGAAGAGCTTGGGCCACCATTTATCGCCAGCCCTTGGGACCAACTTGGAAGGAGAGCGGCTGGGACAGCGTTTGCCACATCGGTGGCAGGAGAAAGGCCCCTTCCTGCGGGATGGAAGCCCTGGCATCTCCTGGGGAGGAAACTGCAGCCCCAATTGCAGTTTTTCAGCTTTCCTGCAGCCCCAGATTTCTCCCATCCAAGGTTTATTTTGCATTTGCAACTGAAATGCCTAGCAACCCTGGGAGCGAAACAGTGCAAGCTTCCGATCACACAAAATTTTTCATGAGTAACTAAGGAGAGCTGGACTTTAACCCTTACTTAATAGCAGCGGAACCAAACTATTAAAACTTTCCTGGCACGTTTGTCGTGTATTGAATATTTATACTCCAAATGAAATACTGAACTCCATTTACATAGTCTCTTGCAACTCAAAGGTAAAAGGCAAAACGAAATGTTCTGTAAAAAGAGCTGACAGGAAATCATTCTCAGAGACCAGTTGTTTAACTTTATATAGTCCAAATGACCTGTGATTTAGAATCTGACAGATTGCATTGTTCAAGTTTCATAGTAAAAATTGTGATTTTTTTTTTTTTTTTTAAGAATAGGAAAGGTATTTTGGGGGACTATAGTATATACTGGTGAATTTGATATTTATTATAAGCTAGATAATATTCAGGTAGAGGAGAACAAGCTTAAGAAGAAAACACTCATTAGTCCTCTTAATAATGCTTAGCTTAGCACTTAACATTTTGAAAGCACTGAGCAAATATTAACTCTCTTGTGAGACAGAAACGCGTCCTCAGCCCCTTTTATGCCTGAGAAAGAGCTAAACTGAGGCCAACTTTTTTAAAATGTGACAGGGACTAAGACATTGGGAAGGCAAAAATTCCAGAGCGCTTCTGTCAGCTATGGACTATGGGATTTTCCTAAGGGATTTGGGCAGGGTTTGGCTTTCTAACTCGGCACGCAGGGGTCACTTTAGTCTTGTGCTGAATGGCACGAGGTGACATTAAGGAGTGACAGGGAGCCAACGTGATGCAGCATCCCCCGTCACCGTGGGGCTCAGGAGCTCAGTATTGAAGTACGGAGCATTTGAAGCTTCGTGATGAAAATGATTTTGCAGGAACAAAGTTTTCTTCCTGGGCAGGATTCATGCAATTGGCCTGTAAGCATAAAAAAAAAAGTGCTAATTTTTGCAGAAAAAAAGCATTCTCGTAACTTTTTATCTAAATCTGGCATCCATTTGAATCGATGCAGGGACNCCTGGGCAGGATTCATGCAATTGGCCTGCAAGCATAAAAAAAGTGCTAATTTTGCAGAAAAAAAGCATCCTCGTAACTTTTTATCTAAATCTGACATCCATTTGAATCAGTGCAGGGATGACAAGTCGGGAAGAGATCAGAGGATTCCCAGGAGGCTGCATGTAGCATAAGGAACCAACCTTGGATTGATTTTTGGAAGAGCCCTTTTAAAAGCTTTCTCAGACGCACCGTAGCACAACAGATTTTGCTGCTTTTCCTCTTTTTGGGCAGAGTCCTGCAGTTCTGCCGTGCTCAAACCAGCCGACGGGGTGGCAGCCCTACGCTGTGACAGGTCCGGTTGCATAGGAAAGACGTGTTCCCTTTGAGCCTTGTGCCTCCCAGGTGACTACAGCAGCTTCTCCAAAATGGAACTGTTATTTATTCACCTGCAAGCAAAGAAGTCAACCACGTGCGTTTGATCTTACATAAACGTTAGCCTTTCCTGCCAAGTTTTTCTTTTTTTTTCAGCCCTGAAAGCTTAGAAATGCAACTTTCCTTCCTCAGCTTTTCTGTCAAAATAAACCCCAAAGATTTCCTAGCTTTGCCTAGATTTCCTATTTTAACTTGATTATTTGTCTGCCTACCACCCAGAACTTGTAGTGATTTTGATATGGTCTCCTTTTGACTATTAACAGTAAATGTCACCTGAAAAACTAGAAAATANCTTGTAGTGATTTTGATATGGTCTCCTTACTATTAACATTAAATGTCACCTGAAAAACTAGAAAATTGGTTGAGATCAGGCTCATTCTAAATTCAAATTCTAAAATTTGATTAGGCATAAATATTCCTTCCTCCATTTTTGTCCACTGCAATTCTTCCAAATAACTGTGTTATTCTTCCAATCGGCTCCAATCTGGGATCCTGGAAAAACGAGGAGAGAAACTTCCTCCGTTTTGCCCGGATCTCAGGTTTCAGCTTTCCGCGCCATGAGTTATTTTCCGATTACACTGCAGTTGGCCACCACACGCTAAATGGTGCGTTGCTGCTGCTGGAAAGAACTAGAGGGATGAGTCTATTTCTCCATGTCTTCATCATTCTCAGGAAGAATTCCTCCCTTTTGTCCAGCTGAGAAAAACACCTCAGAATTCTCTTCTGTTATGCTAATAAAAATGGCCCTTTTTTATGTTCATAAAGACACTTAGATGAGTCAAACACAGTGTTATCCAGTCCCTTTTGAATGTTCTTCATCTGACTCTCTGTATATGAATAAGTACGTCTATCTCCATAATATATATATACCGCCATAAACTGCAGTAAAAGTATTAATATTCTCTGCAGGAATCCAATCTTACTTTTAAGCAGCATTTGCAGGGGATTGTTAAATCATATAATGGAAGCTTTGTCTAGACAGTTTGCTCACTGGCCAGCTTAATTTTTTACTTTTGTTGTTTTTAATGTATTTCTTGAAAGTCCCAATAATTTGTTTGCTCTCTCAGATTTATACTATTCCGAACTGCTAATAAATTCTCCAAACCAAGCGATATATTTCTGGAGTTTCAACATTTTTGGAGAGAACTGTTAGCTCTAAATTCTCTAGGATTATTATTAAATATATTTCTTAGTTTTTGTCAAGTGCAACATTCTCAAGTGAAGTGTTTGGAGAGGAGCAGCGCTTGCCTGCAACAACTGTAAGATGTTTCCATCTGATGGATCCTTATGGCAAGGTACTATCTATTAAACAAGGCAGTGTGTTTCACAGTGGAAAATCCCCAGGATAACCAGCTCCAAAACAGCCTCAGCATCCAGGCGCAGAAATGGGGAGTTTTAGCTTTAAGGACAATCTTTGTAGGAAGAACACGATATTTTGGGGCCCAATCACTGCCTCTTTGCCCAGGCCTTGGTCCAAGCTCACCGGCAGGACCAGCGTTGGCTTTGGTGGGCTGGGCTTGGGTCAACAGGTTTTGGGTCTCTACATCCCAAGCATCAAAGCGATTTTTAGGAAATATCATTAGTTTGAAAAGCGAGCGTTCTCTCCAGCCAAAGTCTTGCTTTCCAGGAACTCCCTGTGGGCACCGAGGAGGAAGTACCGGCTCATAGAGACGGATAGGAGCGAGTTTGTCCTTCCAGGAAGCTCAGCTTCCCCTTTTCCCAGCAGAGTCGCCTCGGCCAGGGCCAAGGGGCTCCCTAAGATGTGCGATTCCTCCCCAAGACTAAAGAAATCAGCGGGAACATTTTTAGAAGGTAAATTATTGGGTTTTTTTGTAAGCCTTGAGAGTCGTGTTTGTCTTTGAATGTCTCCAAGCAATTCCAGTGCAAAGCAAGAGCCGCCCTAGGCAGCTTCCCGGGCGCGCTCCAGCATCTCCCATTACATTCCCGCAGGAAAACACAGCATCTGTCAGCAGATACAAAAAAATACCCCTAAAATATCCAGGGTTAACCTTCTAATTGAAAAATGCCTGTGCTTGCGCTTGTACGAGCACTTGTCTCACAGCTTGATAGTTCTTTCAGTGCTACCAAAATTTAACTTTTCATTTAACCTCAGAACAAGAATTATTTTTTTTTCTTGAGCTCCTTTTATTTTTATAGCTATCTGTCTTTAGATTAGACAGGCAGATACAAGAATTGTCTTGTAAAATTGTGGTTTCTCTTTAATAAGCCGCCCTGACAGGCAATTACTCATGCAGTCTGCTCTGTGCTAAATGTTTTCTCATGCTGAGCATCCCAGTCTCTTGATTGCAGGAATGTGCTCCTGTGAATTATAATTATAAGCAAATATGAACTGTTATGTATGAAATAATTTACCAGACCTTCCATTGCTACAAGATGCTGATCCCGTTCTTCTGCATTAAGAAGATAGAAGAGTTCTAAAAGAATGAAATGGCTCTTTCTATTCTTAGGATTTTTAAAATTGCTGTTGGTATTTACTGTAAATTATTTTTACAGAATTTGGCGATGCTTTGCATAAATAATTTCTTTAGCAGTAAAAGGCTGTTAGTGTTTTAATTTCAGGGCAAACAGAAGGTGTTGAAATTCAGCCCTGAAAACGTAGCCGTGTTATGCAGACATAACAAGCTCAGCCTCATTCACCTTCTTAATTTTTACATTTTCAGCAGGCACTCGCAGACAAACAACACGAGCACATCGATGGCACCGAGTATGGTTTTCAGATTTGCTTTGTGGCCCCTACTCAACGCTGCCTGGGTCACTCTCTGAGTCACGGTGTCCCATCATCATATTTTAATAATTCAAAAACTTGTCATTTTAAAATCATTTTGTGTTTTTAAATGTTTCTGGTAAAGTCTAAGACCAATGCAAATTGCATTATTTTACTATCCACCTTTTTTAGCAGAATGTAATCGTTCTAAATTCTTAGCATTCACTAGAACCTCAGCGTTTACTCTAATGTCTCTTTACTCATAGAAGCACAGACACAAAATATCAGTCTGTCAATTATACATTACATCACATTTTTAAAATACTGTGGGTTTGGAAGGAAACATAGAAGAATTGGTGTCCAGAGTATAGATTCCATATTCTAATGTATAGTTTTTTCATAGTGGTAATTTTACTTAAGACAAAATAAATTGAGGCATATCACATTTATTGCAAGCATTTTGATATATTTTAGGATTGCATTCAGATTATTAGCATTATGAGCTTTATTTTTCAATTTATTTTCAATTTCAGGCAGAACTCACCCCATCTAACAGGAACGAGTTGACTCTAGCTGACACTGATAATTCAAGATACCTCATGACCAATGGAGAAAGAAGGAATCTGTAGATACATTTATCCCATTTATCTCGGATCCCTGTGTCGGGATGAACTGTCTCCTAATGGGCCCATCCTTCTTGACTGCAGCCCGTATAGACTGTGTAAATGCTGGACTAGACAACTCCTCACATCCTGACACTTAAACATACACATGCCATTAACTGACAAATCTGTGGGCTGAATTAAAGGATTTTCTGCTGAGGAGAGATTGATGAAACCAGCAGGAATAATATGTAACTTAATCAAATAGATATTCACTCATGGCAAAAAAAAGTCTGATCTCACTATATGTACCTCTGTATTTAGGGCATACTTAGTAAAAATCTAAAACTATACAATAATAATGTGCCATGTAGCTCTTTGGCTTCAGAATGTGCTGTGTGATAGAGGTGCACCAGAAAAGCACAAGAATAAAAACATCATTGGGCATCTTTTACGATACAAAATGTTTTTATTCTCACAGCAGAAACCAAAATGCTCTGCTTTGTCAGAGAAAACGTGCGGGGTTATGTAAAGCTTGAAGTTGGATTTAATTAAAAAAATAATGTCACTTACATGGGTATGTAAGGAATAAATCATGCCAAGCAAAAATAATTACTTTTTTAATTAAATTCTAAATTAGTGGAAGACAGGAAGGGAGCATATTTAAAGCATCTAGAACCTACTAAAGCATTTGACACAGCATGTCGCAAAACTGTGTTTGACAAATGAATCAAAATGAATTGCATAAAAATGCAATTACAAGGACAACTAATTGGCTGAAGAATGAACTAAGGAGCAATGATAAACACAGGGGCCAAGTCCTGGTCCCTCACAGCATCTTGTCAAAGGGCTGAAGAAGGTTTCTGGTGACATCCCATAGGAACAACTTCCTCCACCTTTCTCATGGGGCTGCGTACCTGGCAGCAATGAGGATTTATGAAAATACACAAATCTGTGTCCTCTAGCTCAAATCGTTGGTAGACAGCAGAGCTCTAGAACTTGATCCTGATTTTTAGATATACTCATCTTACACCAGTTAAGCACCAGTGATTCAGCACAATCATTGCTCTTGCATACAGTGATGTACACAGAGTAGATTTAAATCCCTGACCTTGTCTTCTATGTCAAGTTTTCATTTCTAAAGTAGTTTCTCCTCTTGTTTCCCATGAAAATACTACTTAAAATGTCGTATCTGCCCACGACCAGCAGTGACTTGCAGTCCGTGGCCTCGTTCGGTGCCTGGGCCAGCATCTCGTCTCCGATTGCATCGCAGGGCTCACGACGGAGCAAGAATCCTCATTGCTGTGCAAGCTGCAAGGCTACGTGAAAAATAAATGTAAGTCACTGCATGCAGCAGCAATCCTGGGTCAAATGTGAGTTTGCATTACAGATCAAGGAGGCACCAGGCAGGGGTGACAATCCTCATTGACCCATTTCACAATTGCACTGCTGCATTCAGTTATAGCCCTGCAAAGAGACAGCAAAATAGTCCAAATGAGGGTTGCACTCCTGCTTTTTGCTATATCCCGATGGACTCTGCTGTGCCTGATTGCACAGGGGCAGAGGAGGGGAGTTTGGTTCAGCAAATACAGCGCGATTTTGATGAGTAAGACGGGCTATGAGAAAAACAGGTCAGCTCTCTGGAATATATAAATGGGTGAAAATGAAGCATGAGCTCTGCCTTATTGCTCAGCCTACAGCATCAGAACAGTCCGTGGAGCAGCAAAGGCGGCTGTGAATATTTATCCAAGTGCTGCCTTGGTTATGATGGGTAAAAAAAAAAAAAAAGAAATACAGTGTCTGGCACAGAATGCAAAGCGGGCTCCTGTGTTCTGCTACAAAGGCTAAATGTTCCCCATAAGAAGACTTTATGGCAGGATATATAACCCCGCAGTAACTGTGATTTCAGAGGGAGGGCGAGCCCCGCTTCCAGTGTGTCAGAACACTCTGGCTACCTAAAACAAGTCAAATAATAGCAATTTGGGCTAAGCTTTCATCTAGGCTCCCTCTGTGCTCAACGAAGGGAACATAATTCATCTCATCTTGAAATACGTGCAAAATAGGTCACATCAGCTGTGTAAGTCAGCTATCTTCCCCTGCTGAGAGAGTCAGCCTCAACGCGCGTAGCGGAGAGCTGCTATTGAGACAGATGGAGCTGGGTGAAACGCTTTAAACCTGACACTATTCCTAGACATCACGGCTCTGATTTACTTACTAATGAGGTTATAGGCAATGGTAACATTATTTTATATTTTCTCTGCTTCTTCCTTTCCTGCCCGCAGACGCTCACGCTGTCCTTCACCCGTTGCACAGAGCAGAGGTCCTCGAGGCCACTTAGTACAAATTGCATCCCTCAGCATACACCCTCCTTGGGAGCAGGGGCTGTAGGACCCACCAGCTTCCTTTTTGGTGCAATAAAAAGATATTCTTATGCAAATACACGTATAAATATATATATCTTTCCAGCAGAATGAAGGAAGTCTTCCAGGGGGCAGTTTTAGATGCAAAGGGAGCGCGTTTGGGCAGCCTGTATTTCACTGTAGTAACCATAGGTGGGTGAAGTAATAATTTTGCTGTCTCCCAAAGTGGGAAGCAGCTCCACCTGCCCCAGGGCAAGCACCTGGGCTAGGGAACCTTGGCGGCCCGATGCTCACCGTGGATATTGGTGACTTTTATAGTTTAGCATCTCAGTGTTCAGTCATCCAGTTGCGCAGGGACCTGTAACGATCTAGAATTGGTCATTTTTATTTCTGGATCAAAGAGGCGCCAGCCTGTGTTGTCGCAGTTATGAGTAATGGCCCTGAAAAGCAGAGTCTTTCCAAATTGGCTAAAAATAAGATTTTACATCCCTGTGCGAGCATTGTATCTTTCCTCCGGATGACGAAGCGGGGCACTGCGATCGGTGGCACATAAGTGTAGGGCCTGGCAAGGTCGGTGGTGCAGAGCAGTTGAGTCAGGCTTTAATCTGATTCCACATATGGTGGCCTCCCTGGAAGAATATAAAACAGGAACAGTGGAGCCACAGACCTAAAATTACAAAAATAAAAGGGTTTATTGGGACTATGGGAAGAATAGACCATATATCTACAATATTCTCTTTAAATAGATGGAAGGTACTGCAAAATAAAAATGTTGCTATGCTTCTAATGAATTCCTGTTTGTTTTCACCAGAGTATTGTCATTATCTGTTCTGGTTTTTGTTTTTTGCCTTTTTTTCTCCCTGGGAAAGCAGCAAAACATAAAAACATAAACATAATTTTTTATTTCTTCTCTCCCTCCTTGTTGTGATTACAGCTCTGGATCTCTCCTCAAGTGATTCCTCATTAGTCTTGCTGATAAATGGGACTTTGCAAGGAGCAGAAATAAAGTTCTCATAATTCATTTGTTATATGTTGTTTACATACATTTTCAAAAGAGCATTAAGTGTTCATGAAACTGTTTATATATGGAGAGTGTTTGTACTAACAAGTTTTAGCAAAGTTAAACTTAAAATTCAAGTTTTGTATTTTCAGTTTGAACTTTTGTTTGCAAAACTGTAGCATAGGGATTCCCCTATATCGTTTATTTATTTAATGATTTTTAACTTTATTTTGTTTATTTGCAGACTTACAGTCCAAAAGTAGATTGTCCGTCCATCCGTCCGTCCGTCCGTCCATCCATCCATCCATCCATCCCTGCCTCTCCTGCTGCTCTGGGTGGGATCCTTGAAGATTTTCCTTTCCCTTATGCAGATAGATGTTACCCAGGAGTTATTGAGCAGTGTGCCAAGGACACAAACTGTGGAGAACACTTTTATTCCAGACAACTTGGCTGAAAACTCCAGTTATTCACAGAAGTCAAACAAGATATGTTACATCGTTATGTTCTCTTTAATGAAGTTAATCTCCATTTTCCAATTAGGCTTTTCTTTTTATCAGTTCTTACAGTTAATAATATCTAAAATTACCAATATAAATTTTAGTTAATAGTGTCTATTAACAACTGACTTTATAAGAATTTATCTCACATTTAAATATCTGTGGTCATAATAACAGAAATAATTTAGGACTAAATGAGTTTTCAGCCTTGAGCGTTTGATAGACCACATTATTTCCTTTCAACTCTCTTTACAGCGTCATAGGTGCGCACGGTACTTCAGCAGGAGCTCACGGTTTAAAGTACACATAACACAGAAGTATTTTATGAGTGTTTTATGAGTGTTTATGAGGCCTAGAAACAGCATATAGGGAAAGGCGTCCGGATGGAACGGAATAGAGCATGGCTGGGTGGTTGCAGACGGAAGAGAGGCATGAGGAAGCCTCCTCAGAGGAGCCTTCTGCAGAAATCACGGCTCTCCTCTGCATGGAGCCCCTTTTCTGAGAAAACAGGGGTTGAGCTTCTCCCTTGGCATTGCCGCCGTCCTGCCAAGGAGCTTCCCTTCTTTCCTTCATTCCTGCTTCATTCGGTCCCCGCACAAGCGCTCGGTGTCTGCGGTGCCACCAATGCCTCCAGCTCATCAACTCTTGAGCAACCAGCTGCTCCCAGGCAGGAGAGATGCCTTCTCCCATCTCTCCAAGACATCCATTGGATCCAACAAGTGGAACAAGGAAAGCGCCTGCCTTCCTCTCCAGCATCCATCAACTCTTTGCATAGATATACACCAAATACAACAAAACCTGTTATACGGGGTCTTCACAAAGCTTTTTCCTAGGTCCATCTCATTCTGCAAGGCCGCACGGAGCCCCCCTTTCTCCCCATTTAAGACAGCACAGCGTTAATCTTCCACAGCACAGGTGGTGCTTGCACAGGTGTGAATCATTTTCTGCACGTTCTCATTTTTATTCTCTCTATTTTTCCTTTCCTCTCCATTCTCTTTGCTTTTCTCTCATTCATTGCAGTTCTCTTTTTATATTACCCGCTAATGTAACCTATATTGTTTCCCCTTTTCCAAGGGCATTCTTTCCTTTTCTATTTTTCTCTATTTGTTTTTTTTTCTCTTTGCTTTTCTATAATTTCCCTCTTTTATTCTTTGTTTGAAGATTATATTAAGTGACAAGAATAATGTCAAATAAATGAGATTATATTAATGAACAGATCTTGTCGCATTTCCATGATTCACAGGAAGAAACGTTCACACTAGCTGATTTTTCAATTAAATCATTTGCCGTGCTATCTGTTCAGCATATCTCGATGAATATGCATAAGTGGAAAGCATTTAAATTGTTTCAGAGTCTTTGTTAATCTCAAAAAGCCACAAGCTGCCTACTAGCAAAATATGTTTTTTTACTCTTTGTGTAAAAATCAGAATACTTGGGTTTGGCCTTGATATCTTTTTCAAGGAAGCGAAGGGGATTAGACATTTAGGAAACCATCTTGATTCTTTCCAAACATAACACAGACCCATGCTTTTGTTGTTCAACCTGTTTCATCTTAAAAGTGTGTATTTTTTTTTTTTTAATATTTCCCATAATATCCCTTCATCCCATGAGGACTCTTACCAGTAGCAAGTATGTCCAAAAATGCCATGTAAAGAATCTGTAGAAAATTATCTGTTACTTCCAAGATAGCAAAAGTATTAATTTTGCAGTGGCAGATTTCTACTAGCTGAATACAAAGGGACCTTTTGGGAATGAAAGTTGATTTTCCTGTGCATTTCTTTCCTATGGCTATGAAAATATTACAAGGACTGGCTTATAGGTACTAGCGAGCACCAGGGTTTCTTATTTCAAAGCCCGTAGAAAAGAACGTTGCAATTTTAAAATGAAAAACTTCTATTGACAGCTGTAAAGCTGTACTATCATGGACACATTCTCAGAGGTTGTCTTTACCAAAATTACTTAAACGGGTTCTCCTGCGAGATTTCATAGAAAATAAGATAGCAATGCCTCCTGCCACACACCCCTCGCTCTCGTGGAGACAGGAGGCTCCGATACAAGGAACAATTTGGAGGTTATTATAGGGGAAAATTACCCGAGCTGCCGCTTGAAAGGCATCGTGCAGCACAGACCTACCTGCTCAGCGCTGCCTTTCGCTCCTCAAGGGCCCTCGCATCTCATATTTTGCTATTCATGTTGTGATCGCTCTATTAGAGAACCACATTCAACTTCAGAAGGAGGATTAAAATATTGTAGCAGCACGTTTACTTCCGCACATGATTTCATTGCATTATGCATTTTTGTTTCTCTACCTTTTGCAAGGTCTTTTATTAGAAATGAATGTTGCTAATCAATATTCATTATTCTGTTAATTTCATTATTTCTTAATGATGGTGCTGGGGGGGTGCTCGGCACTGCGCAGTGTTCGCTATGGAGCTGCCATTCACTCACAAGATGAATATTTTGATGGGAACTTAAGCACAAGCCTTTAACCATAGTGCTGAAAATCACACCCCTGTATATTAAGAACAAAAGCAGCATTGATTTTCTGCCAAAAGATTTTTATTTTCTGTGAGCGTTCCT
This sequence comes from Crypturellus undulatus, assembly GCA_013389825.1. Taxonomy (NCBI): domain Eukaryota; kingdom Metazoa; phylum Chordata; class Aves; order Tinamiformes; family Tinamidae; genus Crypturellus; species Crypturellus undulatus. Next base: position 4,426 of record VWPW01017429.1, on the reverse strand, counting down.
CCCTAAAATATGCTTGAATTTATGCCCTCCAGGGTTTAAGCAAAGGAGATAATTAAATGGATCCTTCAAAGCAGAGACCAACTGGTGCGGTGGAAACTGGCTTTATGCACACTTTTATTTTGAAAATTGTAGCATTGCATGTTTTTTTTTTAATCTTCTCACTCATCTTTTATGCTTACAAAATTATTGTATCCTAATGACAACTAATTTAATTTTGATCACGAAATCAGGAATGCGTTATAGTGTAACAGGCGCATTCCAACACTCCTCACTGCTCACTGTAATGTGGTTACCCTAAACACTACAGCATTTCTGTTCTAATGCAAAATAGCACCATGCTTCACCAAATTCCGTGTTTTTTTAGCGAGAATATTGTACAAACAAAAGCAGATACAATTATAGAGGCATTGCTGACTCCCAATATTTGAGTACAGATTTGCTATCAGATAGGTAGGCAAATAAATCAGTAGCAAAAACCCTTCATCGTTGTTCCTCCAGCTCTATAATTCATTTCACATCTGAACTTGTAGCTTCTCCTGGGGAATAAATCCTATGGAGGTTAGGAGGAAATACGAACTTTTCTGAGTCTATTTAAATAAAATTTCTCAGTAGAGCTGAGAAATAGAAGGGAAATCTTGGGTGTCAGTGGGAAGCCCCATGAACCTGAGTTGGTCGCGCTCCATCACACCCACATCCACGATTTGGATATTGCCGAGGTCCTGGATTAGAGATTTGGAAAGCTACCTGCCCGGAGCTGGCATGCGCCGCAGGTTGCTTCAGAGCAGCCCATTTAGCTTTTGTTTAACTTGTTCCCACGTCAGCCACGGGAGAGTGTAATGTAGGTCCAGAAAACCACCGCTGGGTGCCAAATTTCCACTGCATAAAATAAAAAAAAAAAGATTGAACTGGGAAATTTAAATATTAAGAATCATTGAAGAAGAAATACACAAAAGAATTGAAAGAAAATGATGAAAAAAAAAGCAATGCAGGTTTGCTGGGGCTGCCTACTTTTGAAGGGTTTTATGTTCCCACGCACGTTTACTCCTGTAGCCCACTGGGACCTGCACAGGATGGTTTAGATCTTTGTTTTCATGAAAGAAGAAAGGTAAAACCATCCAGTGGTAGGAGCTGGTTGCTGAGAAAGGCATCTACCCCACAGAACTGCAACTAAATTATAGAATTTGACATTATTGGCTAATGCGCAATGCAGCATTCAGTGCTCCACAAGTTAGGCTGGATAATAAGTTCTGAAAATAGCCATGGATCTCCCAACTTTGTAACATATTAGTGTTTGCAGTTGAAAAATGAGTTAGTAGGGATTAATCAGCACTGCGCGCTGTTGTAAATTAAGGAGACACATGCTGAAGATCATCAATAAAGTTTAAACAAGGCTTATGCAAATTGGCTTTCTAATTGATCAGGAACGGTTCTGGGAAAATACACGAAATAATTTGAGCAGCAGTAGCTTGTAAGAACCTTCTGGATCTTAGAAGTCTGGGGTTTCTTTATGGCCAAAGAAGTGCACAGAAAATCTCTGAAATGTGACTCATTTTGCAGGGTTTATCTTGCAAGAGTCCTCCAAGGAAAGGAGGTGTTAACTCATTCAGCTGACACTGGCAATTAAAATGTTTTCCCTTTTTTTTTGTAAATGTTATGACATATAAATAATGCAAACATTTTAACATCACTTTTGCTCGCTGACATACACACAAATTTAGAAGCAGAACTAAGAATACGGGGGTTTTCTTATGAGGAAATAGCTGTATGACTGTTTACCACCTGGCAGTAGTTTCCCTATTTACAGGGTGTTAGTAACATTTCTGAGCTCCTAACAGTATTGCAGAACACAGAGCCAAGGAGATTTGTCTGGTTTTGAGTTTGTCTTCCTTCCTGCTTAGTTGCACTCCAAAGTAGAGGCAATTTTCATTTACTTTCAAGTGTGCAACACATTACGGTTCGCTCTTGATGTATTATGGTATGATGAGTGCCGGGATGGTGATGATGCATGCAGGCATCTAAAAGCAGTGATGCCAACAAGGAGGAGGAACGTGGATGGCTCCCAGGGTCTCTTCTGCAATCTGGGACCACCTCAGATGGGACGTGATGCTCGGCAGCAGCGTAGGAGCTCAGGGAGTCTCCTCCAAAAGCCCATGCTATTCCTATGGAAGCTGGTTACGCGCAACTTGAGCATCGGAGAGGCTACAATAAAGCACAGAAGCTGTTAAACAATCAGGTCAAGATAAATAGAAGTATCCAAGCATCAATGGCCACATGCATTATTTTATCTGCCTTTGGAGAGCGCGTTATTGCATTGAAGTTTTAAGGCAGTTCTGATAGGAATCGTATTTAGGATTTATAGCAAATAATGTTGTCAATGCTGCGCGCTTCCTTGTCTGCCCTCAGGTTGCATCACTGAGTACAATAAAGAGGATGTCTTCATTCCCCGGGTCGGGATCCTTCACCTCTCCTGATGCTGGCGACGTTTTCAAACATCCTAAATCATGTCAGGATAAAAGTTCTCTGTGTGGGTGTCTCTGTGCTCACAGTTACCTCTTATCTCCTTGCCGTTAGCTTCTCATAAGTCACACAGGACATGGAAAAGGAGATAAAACAGCAGGAATAAACCCTCTCTCCCTTCTCTTAATGTCCTGCCATCATCTACTTCCACCAGGGAGATCAGGAGATAGTTATAAAACCAGAATGGGAAAACAACTACACGTTTCCTAACTGTATCCATAGGGAATATTTAGGCACTGCTTATCCATGTGGTTGAGGTTTGGCCTTACAGCAAAGCTTAAGCGCAGGAATTGCAGGCTCTGCCCATGCAGAGGGCTCTGAACACACGTTGGTTGAGATGGTTTGGTGGCCTTGGCTGGCATCTGAACGGGCCCAAGAAGATTTGTTCAACGCTGAGTTACTGAAGAGCTTGAGAATTTAGAACAGTAAAAACCACTAAATTATCTACTTAATTTGCTGACTACAAGTTTAACTTAATTTTCCATGTCTGAAGCAAAGCAGCGCCCGATATTTCTCTCGGGACACATCCTAACGAAGCTCATTGCCAGAGAACTTTCCCACATATTCAACCTATTTTTTTCCCGTCTTAATTTAATCCCATTACTTCTGCTTATGCTCTCGCTTGCTAGACTAAATAATTCAGTGTCAGTAATTAGGTATAATTATAGATGCATCAATTAATCACAGCGTGGCTGCAATGCTATGGGAAGATCCATAAGACCTAGCTTAATTCTTGGTTTTCCAGACCCTAAGCTGTACAAAAGAAGAGATTCACGTGGTCTCTTACAGATTTTCATCTCATTCCCACTTCTATTTTATATATAGTTGGAGTTGCTAGGCAGGATAACAGATACTCTCACGATCTTCTCATTACACTGATGACACTGGTCATCTAACTTAGTAAACATAATCAAAGATAATAATTAGCAAGATACATTCCTAGAGTGTAGGAATAGATAAAAATATAAATATATGAACTCATAACAGGCAAGAATTACTTTATTTGGTGTAAATTATGTCCAAAGAGAGCCATAATGCAAATTAAACTAAAATCTTGATACCATATACTGCTTTGGTGATTCTTTACTGTCCTGAGATTGAGCAGTATCTAACAGCAGTTCTTCTGTTTAAGGCCTGACATTTCCTTTTGCTGGATGACAACACAATCTTTCTCTTATTTGCTCTCTTACTGTAATATGATATATATATATATATATATATATATATAAACTACTGCAGACTCAACTGGAAAAGATTGACAGGAGCCGTTTTTACAACTATATCAGATGCACACATGGTGCATTGGAATACTTGCCTGACTTTGTTCCTTTTTGGTTTTTAAGGGAGATTCGAGCCGCTATAGCCATGTGCTACGCTTCCAATCCAGCAGTATAGCAAATTCCGTAATGCAATTATTCCATACAAATTGACTTCTTATCTTTCTGGAAAGGTTTCTTTTTGTTGTTGGCTTTGGTTGATATTTCAGCCAGGAGATCCACATGACCTTGCTTCACTGCGTTTTAAATCTTGAAAAAAAAAATCCCAAAATAGCAAGGCTGAATGAATGGGAAGCGACCCAGGGCAATTTTACCAGGGAGGTTTTTATGTATCTTATTCTGTTTACTATTTCCAGCATAAGAGACATCCTTCCTGACCTTAGAAGGGAAATGAAGAGGTGCTTAAACTTAATGCGTTTTAAAATAATTAATCATCTATTATATATGGCTAAATTCAAGAAACAGCAAATTGCTTTTTATCTTTTATCGGGGAAAGGGTAATTTCAGTTTTGAGAATGGATAAATCTAGGTCACTGGAAGGATTTTTCTGTGGTCTCTCTGATTTTGAATAGATGAGAAATACATTTTGCCTGATGAACTAATCATTCATTAAGTATCCAAAAAGGAATATA
>VWPW01017419.1:57867-96668 GCA_013389825.1 Crypturellus undulatus | reverse complement strand
CCGGCCCCGCGCTCCGCCGCCGGCCGCAGCAGGTGAGTGCGGGCGCGCGCGGGGCGCGCAGTGGCGGAGCCGCCCGGGCAGCTCTGAGGGACGCGGAGCCCTTTTGTGCGGGGCCGCCGCGCCTGCAGAGCGCGCGCGCCGACGGGCTCCACTTTTTATCTTATTTTATTCTTATCTTTTTTTAACTAGTGGTGCTGAGTGCGGGGAGTTTTTAAAAAAAGTAGGAAAGCAACAGGTTTTGCATTTGGGATTTTTTTTTTTACTTGCTGTGTGGCCGTCTAAGCCTCGTTTCGCTCTGCAGTGGGCTCCTTGGAGACTTGTTGCTGCTTTTTTGTCGGCACCATGGCTTGAAAGGAGGACTTGAACGTGCCCGCCGTTGGAGAAAGCACAGGTAAGAGCGCGTGGAGCACAAGGAGCGAGCGGGTCCCGCGCTGGGGTCACTAATGCCGCTGGGTTAGCTCAGGCCTCTCCCCAGCACACGGGAGGTCGTACAGGTTGTGCTGCGTTACAGCCGTACCAATGGGTTAACACCGTCGCTGATGCTGTTTTGACTGCAGGGTTTCTCCAGTCTGAAACGTGCAAATGCAGCATCCGATGTAGGAAGATCAGGTGTGTGTGGAAGGAGAAAGAGGGCTATTCTAAGTTGTACTTTAAAGCATAATCAGAGTTTTTTGAGGATGAAATGCACGCATGCAGGTGACAAGTGAAATTGCAAGGCTCCCAGGGCTTGTTATGCTGCTCAGTGGTAGCTCGTGGGCACACACCAAGTTACGGGAGATACTGCAAAGTATTCTTAACTGCTCTTTTTATTTCCACTTTTTAGAAGATACTTCAAAAACATTTAACAGACAAGCTACTATTAAAATGTTCATGTAAATACAAAGGAGTCATACTTTAATGTCTAGCACTAATCCATGCCTCTATTTAGAGGCACTACAACATATACCATATAGGCACAATAATCCCGTTCCTGTGTCTTTGGGAAAGGGCATAGATATTTTTTTCTAGTGTGTCATGCTATCAGCTGAAGCTGTCCTATCACTACACTCACTTAGGAGTTAACACATGGAAAAGAGTCCAAGGAGAAGAACAGCTCTTCTGAGGGGTTGTCTTTTTTAACATTGAAATTACTAAAAGGAGAACAAAAAACTTCCGGTAGTGAAGCATGTTTATTTTGGATGCTGATTTGCAGGTCTTTTAGCAACCAATTGGTTGCTTTTCCCAGCCAAGACTATTGTTAGGTAGGACGCCTCCACAAGAAACTTTCATCTGAGTTCTGTGTTGTTATTTAGGAAGCCAGATCCTCCTCATGTTTAGAAATGAAACATCAGTCTAAAGCTAATGCAGATCCTGGCTCACAAGTATGCTCTGTCCATCTGCTGTGGTTATTTAGTTTACAAACACATGCAATACTTTTACTGCAGTGCTGTATTCACAGTTTTGATATCCTGAAAAGAAGACTCATGGCATGGTAGATGAGGCTGCTTTTTCTGCTTTGGGCTACTTCTACAATCTCAATTCCATATAGATTCTATGGCTGTAGTAAATCATGAGGCATACATGAATTGGCCTCCATCTTATGCAGTTTCTGTCTGCTAAGTAGTTACCCATTTCCTCAAAACATAGGAACTTCTTTGAAATGCCCAGTTCTCTGTCCAACTTGACCAAAAGAATCCCATGCTTTCCAAAAGAAAGGGACACAGTCAGCATTTCTTAATCCTTGTTTCCTTAGAAAAGTAGGTAGAATAATTTAAGCATGTGTTGACTTTTATTTTATTTTTAGGAAGTTCTTGTCAACATAGCGGTGTTTTAGTGAAGCTTTTCACTCTTAAATGAGGAGCCTGGAAAATCTGGATGTAAAGGTAGTTACTGTGATGGAGAAAAACTTCTTAAACTTTCTTTTTCAGAGATGAAGCACCCTGCCCTGTAATATTTATTTTGCTGGTTCTCACAACTGGAGGATGGCTGCCATACTCTGTGAAAATTGTTCTGGTTGGTACCACTATGCACAAGTCAACCAACCTGTTGAAATCAGCTGCATGTTGTTCCTTATTATGCTTGGAAAAGTGTCCCTCAATCTCTTTATACTGCGAGTTAAACAGAAAAATGTGAAAATTAGTTTTATGGGATATTTCTGTGTTTCACTAGCGCTTCTTGATTTTGCACTGCTGATGAATATAGCTTTCATTTTCTATTTTGAGGATTTTGCACTTTGCGGTATAAGATTTACCAGATATCACATCTGCCTGTTTACGCAGATAATCTCTCTTACCTATGGAATTTTACATTACCCAGTGTATCTTGTGGCTGTTCTGGATTATTATGTGACTATAGCACAAACATATCAACCTCCTAAAAGAGGTCAAAAGTTATTTTATATAGCTGTTGTGGTTTTTCTGTGGATTTTAGGGTTTTCTTGTATTCTGAAAGTCCCTGCTATTTCTGAAGAACTAGAAATTCAGAAACATTTTTTACCTTACCAGTGTCCTTCCTATGTTAGCGTGCAGAGCTACTCTGTCTCATTTGCCATGCTGCTTCTCATGGGCCTGGCTCTTCTGGCTTGCTGGAAGGACGTTGTCACGATGCTGCTGTCCGTCAGGTTAATTTCCTTCGCCGGCCAGCCCGTTCTGATGTTCCTGTATTCATCTGATGACAACACTTGCTGTAGGCGGCAGCTTCTCTCCAGGCTTCTCATCTGTTTTCTTGGCACGTGGGCACCTTTTGTCCTTCTTCAAATTATCATTTTGTCTCTTGGTGCTCAGATTCCAGCCTACATGGAGATGAACGTCCCCTGGCTATACTTCATCAACAGCTTTCTTATTGCAGTAGCGTACTGGTGTCGATGTCATGATGTTGAATTGACAGAGGAAACGTGGTCAACAGATCCGTTTGTCAGTTGGAAATTCTGCTTTCAACCGTTTAACAATGAAAACACAGAGCCAGCTGAAAAGCCAGGCACAGTAATTGTAATCTGTTAATGAGCTGCTGACTGAAAAGACTGCAAATAAGTGCTGTACAACAGAGGTGTTTAGTACTCTGACATTCCACATCCTTCTGGACAATACAAAGAAACACTCTAGAGCTACAGTCTCTAGCAAGTCTAACACCACTAGTGTAATGAGCATCACACCATAATGCAAGATACTGCACATTTCCATGTTAGTTATTGGACTGGCAGATGCTTGCTGCACGCTAAAGAGCCTGGATTTAAAAAAAGACTCTACTTCAAATTTTCAGTTGAACTTTGTTTCTTACTGAACTGTTTAAAACAATCTCAGGTTTTATAGTATAAAATGCAATAAAGTTTTATAAGCTGGAGACCTTATCAGTTATGTTTAAGTGTTACCTACTGTCAAAGGCTCAAACAAGTTCTGTGACTTCTGAAGTGTCCTTTCTTGTTAAAGTGCGACTTTTCTCTGTTTGATTTAAATTATGTTTTCTTGGATGTTTTAACAGGGGGTGGAGGGGATGTGTTTTAGTTAATATAGACCTACAACTCCTACAAAAATAAATGCAAGCTTTGTTTACATACTCCCAAAAATATTGTAAGATGTATTGGTGTTGTGGCTGAAGAGGGTAATAATTCATTATGTCTTTGCTACTGCTATGCTATATACTGTATACATGTGTATTAAAGATTAAATGCATTACTGTCTGAGAACAGTAAGAGTTTCACTTTGGCAGGAGTTAGGCTAACACTAAAGAAAATACACACGTGCTTTAATACACGAACAGTTCAAGTGAATTCCCTGTCCTAAGCAGATGTGCGCTTAGAAGGCTAAAGCCAAAGACTAGTGAAGGGGTTAAACTTGAATAAAATTTATTTTGGGACTAAATAAAAAAAAAATACCGTGTTAGTTTTAAAGTTCCTATAGTTTTATAAGACTATTGTTTTAATTGTTGGAAGACAAGCAAATGATACAATCACTAAACTAGACAAATGGAAGTTGCATTTATTTCTGAAGCACTGAACTCACAATACAATGTTGTATTGAAATATAAACTATAAGTAAATGATGCTGTAGGTTGGTTAATTATTCACTCAGACCCACAGGGAACAATGGTATCACACAAGAATATTCCTTAAGAAAAATATGCAGATAACAAAAGGTGCAATTACAAGCAAGTTTAAGCAGCATAATATAAGGTGCTTTGTTTCAGCATTTGTATAATCAGTTTATCCATTAACAGACAGATTAAAGAACTCACTTCTACAGATCATAACAATTGAAAATCTAAAATTCATTCACATGCTAGTTGGTAATAGGAAAGTGCTTTTTAAAAAAAAAATGGTTCACAAAGTGAAGATATTTTATATAGTTCACTGTGTGCTCTCTTCAGCTGTAAAATTTACATTATTTTGGGTTGCCATTTACATTATATATCAATTATAGACAGATCTAATTGCAGACTTTAATGCTAAGTATGCTAAAATTTTGTATAAAATATTCCAGTATAGCACTGCATGATAACAATACACAATCACATCTCAAATATTAATTTTACATTTCTGCAATATATCAAATTCCAATTATCATTCTGATTTATTATTTCACATAGTGCTTTTGTCATCCACAGTGTGTCATAAATTTCTTTGAGGTTTCAGTAACAGTATTTAGGGATGTAACCAAAAGGAAATGAACATTTTCAAAACGGTAGAAAATGGCTTGGGGAAAAACTACTAAAAAAGGCAATCAACATGTCAGTAAATTATCAATAACTGATTTTTAAAAATAGTGCAATAAGAGGAGGCAGTATTTAACAACATAATCTGAAATGTTTGGCACCACAAATTTCATCCCTTATGCTGAATAAAATATTTTGAGAAACAATACTACATCCATGTAAAAAGTAGGAAAGCATGTACAATGTTAACCTTGAAAAACAACCTTAAGTTATCAACTCCCACTCTCAGGTTCTAACTGCTGCTGTTTAGTGCTTGAGATACTGTAGAATAAAGTCTTAACATGCTTTTGGGTACAGCAATTCTTCATGTTTTATATAAATTGGATACCCACTGAAATTGGGTAATTGACAAAATATTTACAAAACCTAATTCAATTTAAATACCAGCAAATATCTTCAATATATTAATGCACCAGGCATTGGAGAAGATCCTGAATTAACCCCTAAAGAGGCAGATGAAAATACCTAAGTTCAAGTTTAACAGATGAAGGGGTTACAGACGAAATGTGCACAGATGAATTTAACAGATGAAATTATTCTCAACAACATAGATTTTAGATGTTGTTTCATGTGGTAAGTCTCATCTTTCCAGATTCATTAATGTATATCGAAGGGAATTGTAAGAATTGTGTTAGACTGCTGATGTATTTACCAACATGATTCAGATTCTCAAATATAATTGATTTTACACATTCCCATTTTTCCTGAGGTGGCCGAGTTCCTCTATTTGCTGCAGTCCTCCTAAAGCCATTTTAAATTTTGAGATTGTATTCTTATATTGAAGCCACAATGTGCAAACAAAACAAGCATCAAACATACTTGCTCATGTTACATCACGTTCTCCCATACTCTTTGGGAAAAGGTGTTAAAAATATCAGCTCTTCGTCTGCCATTACACCCAGCAAGCAGATAATCATGGCACTGCAGGTTTTCATTTAGCATCCAACCCTGGATTCTTAGCCTGGTAGCTATTTTAAAATATATAAATACTAGCGACCTTTTTAAGACCATTTTTATTCTTGACCTTTTATCTAACGTACCAGATCCAGCTCTGAAGTCATCTGTATCCTGTTATCCTCCTAGTGGACAAAGTTTTTTGCTCTTTTTGTACTTTATTTTTATCTGATGATTCTGAGAAGTTGTAACACTGACCTTTGGTCTGGTAATACAACCGTACTCAATTGCGCTGCAGAACAAGATTACAGATTCACCGCTGTCCTTAAAGACAAGAGAAACTATGCTATGAAGGTGGCAATATCTGAAGTCATAAGAACTACAGACAACTATAGCTATATATCCTCTATACATTGTGTCTTGTGCTGTGCATTGACAGCCTTATGCCATTCAAATATTTTGCAGTCTTTTAGTCATTGTTTCCATGACCATCAAATAATAGGAGAATTAAAGTATCAGCCCTTAATGATAAACTTCTGTAGTCTTCTACTCTATCATAATACCCTAAAAAAGGGGGGAAAATCAAAATGATTTTTATGAGCTATTCTGTACGCATTTAACCCTAAATGAAAATATTTGGCACTCATTAATAAAACCCTTCATTTTCTTTATACCACCCTTCATCTTTCCTGATCTGTATCAGTTCACTACGTCTGTATCACAAAACACTTAAAAGGGAAACTGCCTCTACAAGGCTTTCCTTATTCTGGCAAAGAACATCAATATCCCTGCTCCTAACACACCTACCAGGCAGCAGAAATCAACACAAATCTTCTCATGGATTGACCTGATTTCACCCACAAAACAGATATGCCTCACGTGTCAGCTATATTTGTGCTTCTAGCCTAATTCCATCATCAATAAAGATACCCCTGATGTAATTAGTACCTGTTAGGAATGCTATAATCCTTTCAACAATCCTATGTAACAATACAGTGCTTTTTTTTTTTTCTGCACAATTGAAATACTGCTTAAACATTATTCATTGCACTTGCATGCCATTTATGATCCTTATGATTCTTACTCTATGAATGTACAGTTGTGCTCAAATTACAGTTCTCTGCAGATGGAAAAAAATTGGTCATATCATCATCTTCTAGATCCTTACAAAGCAATCACTTTGGATAATTTAGCAGAAAGCAAAATATATGCTGGAAGTTTGTTTAGAAATTTTAATTTGAAATTCATTCATAACACTGATTGCCAGAATTGTGTTTTGGAAAAGCTGGACCAACAACTCCAACAATTAGGCTAGAAGCTTGCTACACACCTTCAGTTATAAGCGTATTTTATATTCACCCTTTGAATTTTATTTCTTCCTTCCACTTAGCCATATGAGATCAGTAAATAATACACACAACCTCTGAGGGAATGAGGATGTGCGTAGAAGTTACAGTGTAAGTTGCACAAATTTACACACAGTTTAAGAATTTCTAACCACAAGACCCAGAACACAAGTACTATACAAATTGCTCCAGCCAACACAGGTGACATTCAGAGTGCAAAAAGCACATTTAGAAATCTACATGGAGAAGAAAATGGCACATCATAGAGCTCTGCCTAAATTACCAAGGTGATTAAAAAAAGTCAGCCTGACTTACATGGATCTTCAATATGCAGTTACCTTACGTAACTGGCATGTCAATACTTCAACCTGCTTAATCTCACGTGGTTGGAAGTATGACCACAGGAAAGGATTCCTTTGCTGCATGTGTCCTAACTGCTTTTGTAACCAAGAAATGTCCCAGACTCCTACAGAAGGATTCAGACTGTTCATCCATATGCTAGGGAAAGCTTTCTGATAAAGAAATGGACATAGTATCTAGACAGCAGGCACTTATTTGTATCATCCTTTCTTTTTAATATTACTATCTTCAAAGCAATCCAATGGATATAGCTATTGAGGACTTTTAGAGTCTAAATTCCTATGAATAAAGCCCAGTTAACTTAAAATGAGCTTAATTTAAGCGTATCTTAAATGATTTAAGCAAAACATGATTCTAAAATTCCTTTGCATACTTTGTCTTCACAATATTTCCTGTCTGGTACTATGCCTCATTGTTCAAAGTGACTTCAAAATTAATTCACTATGAGCAATTAATAACACAAATTATGGATTTAAAGCTCCATCTGTTCCATGCATCCCGATTCCGTCTGACATTCAACAGAAGCAGAATACTTAAAATATGTTAAAGTGTTAGCTTCTTTCCACCTCTAATAGGATAGTTATCCTTACACGAAAATTAGTCTAACAAGACTGCCACAGTTACCTGCAGCCTAGGTCAGTGAGAAAAAGACTGGCTAGTGGGTGACAACTGCATTTCTAAATACATACTAAAAGGAAATCTGTAAGTAATACTGTAAGCTAAAACTGCAAGCTTTCCCATACATGCCTAATTTGAAGTATAAATAGTCCCAGTACAGTAAGGAGAACTACTCATGTTTTAAATTATGTAGGTTTCTGATTATTTTCAAAACTAGGACTCACAGCACAAGCTCTCATTGAATTCTTCGAATGCCTAGCGTTATTCAATTGGCCAATGTGTAGAAAAACTCTTAGACTACTGAGCTGCAAGTTTCTTTATCAGCACTGGGGTACTAAAATGACAGTAATTATGTGAAATAGGCAGCAGCTTAAAATTTAAAGTTAACATTTTCTTATAGCTAAGATCAAGATGAACAAGAAGCAATTCAATTAAAAATCTCAATTACTTATTTCAATTCTATTTCTTTTCTCTCACTGTCTTATCTGCATTTATGAGGGTCTGATCTATTCCACAGAAAAGATAAGACTTCCACTTGTTTGTTAATTTGTTCAAAAAGTAGCAATGGAAGAAAAACCCCACTGTTACTGGAAAGAACTGGGGAAACGTGTGCTGGCAGGAAATAAGCCTTCTGTTTGAGACAGCTTATTGACACAAACAAAAATTTTACTCTCCATTGAGAAATTCAGTTAAAAAATAGTGGACAAAGACTGGATTTGCAGTGTAGTCTGTTCCAAAGCACTACAATCACTCTCTGATAAACCAAGGCAACCAACAGTTCAACTTGACGAGGTGGTTATTATTTTATTCTATCTGTAAGCAGGGGAATGTAAAGACCTATGAAAGTGAGGCAATATGGGCTGGCTGGGGGAGGCCAGCAGTTCATTATCACCACTTGATTTTGAACAAGGCGCAGTCAGAGCTCCCAGAGAGCTCGAGTCAATACAGGTGGCCTCATTCCCCCCCAGGACCATTCTGTTTCTTCCTTCTCCAAGGCAGGGTTGCTGAGTGGTATGAGCCAGATTAAGTAGCGGAGCTGCATACACACTTCAAGCATTTAGGAATATTTCTTTAAACAAACCAGAAAAAAACTTCGATAACTACTATACCTGTTGAGACAAGCATAATAGCTTTAACTGTACTGAAAAAAATGCTTACAGTCACACTCAGCCCGGTACCCTGTGTGAGGGGGCTGCCCTGAGCTAATGCTGAACTTATCTTAGTAAGGAAAAATGGAGATTAGTGAAGGTTAGAGGGATTTTTAAGTGAAAGGGAAAGAAAAAAAGCCACTCAAAATATATCCTTTCTGAGCTAAGATTCCATGGGGTCCTGTATTCCTTCCTACAGGACCTGAAATATTTCTGCAAGATGTGACACAAAGCAGCAGCAGTCTAAAGACACAATAAAAAGCACTGGGAAATACTGATAATGAGAGTTGTGGCAGACCAATCTAGTGGGCATGTTACAAAGTAAAATTAAAATCAGCAACACTGCTTCTTTTGAAGAACAGTCTAGTTTAATTTGTGGAGAAAGCCATGAAAAAATTCAGTACAAGCCGGGCAAAACCTCACTGATTTGAACAGTAACAAGTGACCAATACACAAATCTGTTTTGAAGGAATTTTACTCCAAGTATTGTATTGCTTTTTGAGTAAATTCAAAAGCTTCTGAAATAGACCTTATTTGCACTTAAAAGTTTTCCGGCCTACTTTTATGTGCAGATGTGGTACTCTTTTTTGATTTTATGTACAGAGTTATACTAGCAAAACCTCTCGTACATATGCATTTCTATCAATATAGGTTAGCATATTTGTGCCTAGGTTCCTACTTAATGCCAAAGTAGTTTAAGGGAATATTTTCAATAATAAGGCCCACATTTTTCGTTGCTGTATTTGGAAACATTTAAAGCGTAACTCACTACTTGTGGCTCTCCAGAAAACACAGAAAATGGAGTGTAGTGGAAGAACTAGACAAAAAGTGCATTAATCAGGCCTAGTCTGAGCTCCTGGCATCTGTCAGTAATTAGTCTGGCACTCATATATAAACATTAGCTGCAGAAGTTCTCCTGAAAGCTGTCTAATATACCAATATTGAAATGATCTTGAAGTTAACATGCATGTAACACCACTGCGATTAACTGCAGGTCTAGATAAGACTCACAACATAAGTCCACATTTTCAAATATACCTTAAGCCATTATCAATTCACATTTAAATATACCTACTTTTTACAATGCCAAGGAACAACAAGATCAGAAAACAGATTAAAAATTACCCAGTGATATTTTTGTATAAAAATAATAAAACTTTAAGACAAAAGCGAAAGGATAAATATCTAAGATATCTTTAGTCTTCTATCAGCTCATCAAAACAGAAGGTATCCTCTAAAACATATGTTACAGATATGCTACACAGTGTATTTTACAGAAATGCTACAAACGAGAACCTACTCTCTCCATTATTTGAGTATCTTTCAACTGAACACTGCCAAACAGTGAACCTTCAAATAAATTTGTTTGACACCACTAACTAAAGATAGGAAAAACAAAACCAGAAAGTGCTCATCAACTTCCCTCCAAAATAAACACAGATATCAACTAATTGCTGCCATTCAGATTAGGGCCCTCACCGTACATTACCAGGTAACAGCAATGGTGAGCAGTCCTAACCTGCAGCTTCAGTGGTTGATAAAAAATATTCATAATACTCCCTATTAATAAGCTCAAGCAGCTGCAATTAAAAACAGTGATTCTGCTGTTGATCTCTGGAAAATATTGGTAGGAAGTCTGTTAATAAAAACAAAGTGATAGTCTATGAAAGGCAAACGAAGCATAGATTCTTCTGCAATCCCAACTTACTCTTCAAGGACATCACTTAAGTAATACACTTACCACAATCTACTTGTGACAATCCTTCCTTTCAGTCAGCATATGTGCATTGACTCCATTTGAACTAAACCAGCAGTTCTCAAACTTTTAGATAAAGTTTTTTTTCAGGAATAATTTAGAGGTCCCACTGCATACCTCTCTATAAAAATTGAATCTTATGCACTAATTTGCATAAAACATTAATTTGCAGACTCATGTACACATTTAATTTAAATATACAAAGCAACTCTATCAACACGCATATGCTTCTTGCCGTATACAAGAGCATGGGAGTTCAGGGCTGTACCTACAAAAGGAAGGGAGCAGAAGGCAAAGAATATATCCACATACATCCATAGACAGGGGATGGGAAAGCAAGGTCTGGAAAGGTGCTGCTGCCTCAGAGCCCAAGCAGCTTCTGAGGGCGTCAGTGTCTCGGAGGACAAGTACCTTTTCTGCACAGCGGGAGAGAATGAAGGCAAAGAGATAGGAAAGAACCACCTGGGTCCAAGTGACAGCCTCCTGCCCAAGGCACAGAAGGAAGGTCCCTGGGGGCTGCCTGGCACTGCCACTCTTCCACCCACATAGGCTCCAGGTTCCCTCCACAGCAGCAGCAGTTTTTGTCTGCTGAGATTTGCTGGGACCTCACTGAGCTCCTCTCTCCATCACGCTCCTCCCTCACCATTGCAACCCCGGCTCACATTAGCCACTGGGCAAGAAATACACTGCAGTGACAGTTTGAAAAAGAAAATGGTACGATAAAAGGTCTGGAAGAGAAAAACACTGAGCTGTGATATCATTTCTCTTTGTCTCCAGTTCTTAGAGCTAGTGGGGGTTGCAGTTTTCACCCCCTCATACCCAAGCATTTGGGAACCCGAACCCTGAGTGCTCTCACACCTTCTCAGGATTGACTCTGAGCCCCCATTTAAGAACTGCTGGTCTAGTTTAACTAGCAGCAAGCAAAACTAACAACTTAATGCCCTCTTAGTGCATAGCAGCATACAAAGAGTGAAGTAACACATGTGCTTAAGTTACCTCTGGCAAGAGTGTCAAGCCATCATATTTCAGTAGCCTGACAGCAAGGTTTTCTATGAGGCCCCTGAACGGTCTTATATTCCCAGACTTAAAGCAAGTACTACAGTGATGAGGATAAGCCTACACATGAAAAAAAGATACTGCGAACCTATTCCTTCCAACAATTTGCTCAAGACTAGAAGAAACTCAGAGAGCACAACTAAATGCATAGCATTTTACAGTTATCAGTGCTTCCACAGCATCTGTGGACACTCCTGTTATTTCAGTCCAAGAACTGCTGTATACATGGAAAAAAATGTCTTTCAGAATACAGCAACTTAATTTATATTGTGTTTAGACTGGGGGTGCTAAACTTGTACAGTAAGTACATCTTGGGGAATATTTAACTTACCACAGCATGTTTCCGTTCAGGTTTTTCCATGAACTCCCACTTTAACTCGAAGTATTACTCAAGCTTTACCATGAACCTATTAATCGTGTGCAACTATGGAGAACTATATGGTACAACCAGAGGAGTATTTTTAAGTTTTTATATGGGGAAAACTCCATATTTTTAAGAAACCATCCCAGTAACTCATGCCATGGTGAAGATGTCAGCATATTACTGTTGGTTCTGTCACAGAAAACTGATGTTCATGTTCCCCCTAGGACTCCTTCAGTGAATTGATACGTGCACAGATTTTCAATGCAGGCCCAAGCTTAATATTCATTGCACTCATAAGATGATCCTCCTTCAGCAAGAGGAGAGCTTGTCCATCAATTTCTTGTGCTCTAAATTCATCTGCAATATCTTGACAACCTGCAAGGGAACACAGAGAAGAATGAGTAGGTTACAACCATGCGGTTACACAATTCCCAATACTTGCATCCTTAGCTTGTGGAAGCTGTAATATATGCAAGAGTTCAATAATATGATGGTAATATGGTAACTTATGAGATGATCTGAAAATCATCTTTATTACAGCCTCTAATAACACTGAAAATGTAAAGAATTACTCATTGGAATTCCAAGTCCCGAGGTAAATAATTCCCTTATTTTGTTAAGAGGAACTACTGCTCTGACCTCAAAATTGGAAGAGACTAGGAAAATACTACATAAATAGCAATCAAGTAAAAGCATCATTAACCTGGATTCTTTTCAGCAACAAAATTTGTGTATATTATGCATATGTGCATGGTAAAATTTAAAGACAAAACTCACTCATAATTTCAAAAAGCTGTTTGTTCCATCCATATATTACCAGTATTGGTCAGATACACAGAAATTGTATCTGAGTGGAGGGGGGTTAGCAGAATTGTCTCTCTAAAGCTGTATCCATTACCTGAGTGAACATGCCACTTCCAGCAATAACTCGCTTGACAAGCACAATTTCAAACAGTCTCCTTTTTTTTTTAATGAGAAGTTCTGCTGAACACTATTATTCTAAGGGAAAAATGGCTTTAGGTCACTTACAATGTAAGAAAGGAGAGAACTGGGTCAAACTGTCCCAATTTACTCAAGGCTCTTTTCGCTGAAGAACAGTAAGGGAAGCAGAAGACCCTCAAGCAACGTTCCATTAACCAGAAACAGTCAGTTACGCCTAGATGTACAGCAGTCCTTTTACAGGGATGTGTATCTTCTAACATTTCAAGTAAGAGCACTTATCAATTGCTTATCTGAATCTTCTTCAGCCTCATAGAAATGTGTTTTCCATTTTTACTAGATGTGTATTCTCAACCTTGTAAGGACTACTTGGTATAGCATTTAGAATAACACAACCTTAATAAGGTGGTAAATGCCCAGTTCTTGGGCATTATTTACTATAACAAGAAATAAGAGTGGTATCATTTGGAAAAAAAAAATCTATTTGTCACATACCATATTTATACAGTCACAGAAACATTTCAGTGCTTGCAAGTATTCCGTAACATCTACTTTCAGAATTTCTGGTACAGCGATGCTTTAGTGTAGCCTAACTACAAGTTACAACACCGTAAATATTTGGACCTTCTTCTAATGTAGACTTGGACGTAGCCTTATCACAGAGCACCTGCACTGGTACTGCCAATTCTGGCTATGAAGGGAAGATACAGCCATTAGTAACACGGGGAAAAAAAAAAGTCTTCCTTAACTGGTTCCTTAATACCATCATAAAGGTTTTTACTTAAGATAAAGATAGATAAAAATAAATAATAGGTAATAACAATTTGCATGAGGTGGCTTGTGTTTTTTGAGGGAGGATATTAAAACAAGATCAGCTACATCAAGCGTTCTGATGCAACTTTTGCTAATAACAAAAAGCAAACAAAATCAAAACAAAAATAAATCTGTGACTAATTTTGGAAAAGCATAGGATGGAATCTGAATGTATTTCAAATCCCTCATCTGAGCACATTTGGGTATTCTGAAATACTTTTGCAATTAGTTGTTGTGCAATAACTTGGCAAAAAAGGGAGGTGTTGAAGAGCATTAATTTTGCAACCAGCGAAAGAAAGGAGCTTTTGAAAGAAATAGCTTTGTTTTTTCCTGTTCTGCACGGACTACATCAAACATATATTATAAAATAGCATGACAAAATCATCTTGCTTTCTACTTGGATTATTCAACTTTGATGGCATAAGAAAAATACTTTTTCAAAGGTAGCTTGAGAATATACTGGTCATAAGACCAAATTATTCTGAAATATGAACATAAGTATGTAATAGGCCTGCTGTAGATACTATTTAAATATTATTTTTTTATAATATCTAAGAACTAGGCCCTAAAGAGGAATGGAATGAGTAATTGTAATAAATTTGTACTGAATAGAGAAACATACAAGTTTGCTTAAATTCAGAGATTAACTTATTTATAGAATAAGTATGAAAAATATGTTAACTGAGTTAACTTGAGCTTCATATCTATAAAACTAATAAATCAAAATAGCAGTTATCTAACCATATTTGAAGCATCATTTTTTTCCACTTGTATAAGGGGAATTAACTCTGTTCTTGCTTTTCCTGCTGAGTAAAAAGCAAGAGAATAAAAGTGTAAAAGGGAGGAAGTGTGTCTGATCTCTCTACTGACCTCTTGAGAGAAGTCAGACTGAAGGGAAGAACACCTTTAGTCTCCATCAGCTGGGATGCAACAGCAGAAATGGGACTAGTTCTATCAACCTGGGATTTATGCTGAAGGAACAAGCAAGAGGAGATAAATCATATTCTGGTCTCTGCCACCAACTAACGAGTACACTAGTGCTACTACCACACCACCTCTTCATCACAGTGATACTAAAAAGCAAGGAGCTCTACTGTGCAAACAGAGGACAAACTATTTCACCTTACATACCAGGCAAAGAATGTATGAAGGCCCAGACTTCATCAACACTCCACACGGACGGGTCGTTTTGCACCACTGGCAGCAGGTCAATGCTCTCTGGCATTTTCCTAATTCTTAGTTCCCTAAGTTCACGTTCTCTCTCTCTTTCACTTTGCCTCCGCAGACGGGTGGTCATGGCAGTTGGAACAGGATCTTCATGAGAAGCCATATCTTCTTCTGCAGATGGATAAGTAATTGGAAGCTGGAAAACGTAGTACAAATACACTACAGTATTACACTTTATTGGTAATTCCCCAAAGAGTGCCATAGTTCTAAGCAAATATTGCACAGACCTGCCTAAGAAAGTGATCTCGTGAGGCCCCATCGGGGCCACTCGGTCGCCGCCCGCGCCGCCCAAGGCTTTGGCTATCTGATTTGCGATTCCAGCGACTGCTCTTGTCCGATGAGTACAGCCCGTATTTCTTAGTGCAACTAAGGCTGTGCCTAAGGAAGAAAAGAATATTCAACAGTGCATCAATACTTTCTTTTTCCTGGACAAATTCAATCAACTTAGCAATAAAATGACACTTGTCATTACTACTGCTGACTAACTAAAGACAACGTCACAGGAATACAAGGCCATTTTTTCTAACCCTTTGCCTTGATGTAAGATCAAGAACATCTAGATTAACCCCTGAACGTTTTTGTCAATTCTGTCTTAAAAGTGTCCTAGGATTGAAGCACCAGTTTATCACATATTCCAATCCTGCCTCTCTTAAAACCTCCTCTAAAAGCCTTAAGTCATATTACACCTTTTGCTTCCATCTTCCTCCAGCTGGTTGATACAGTCAAAGGAGGATGGAGGCAGAGGAGCCAATTTCTCTCTTAGGACTGTTTCACTAACAGTTTCCCAACAGGTACTAAATAAAACACACACATTCCCACTAGTTAAAACTTGAAAGTCTCACAGCATGGACCAAAAGAGGAGCAGACATAAGAAAGGCTGTTTCCAGACATGGTGATGCAAAGAACAACTAAATAGTGATAGATAGTGATAGTGAAGATAATTATAAAACAGCTGGGATTAAATATCAGCTTTCCATAATAGTTATAATGATGGAAGATCTTACATCTAGATGTTGATTTTGATTTGTTCTTCTTTTAACCGACACAAATGAAAAGCATACTAAACCCCAAAAAAGAAACCAGAAACCATTTTCCTCTGTCAGCCACATAGGAGCAAATAGCTTCTTTCTTTATTTTTTTTTTCAGGAAAAGAGCAGCTTGAAAAAACACTAAATAATGCATGCTTGTAAATATTTTTATTTTACTCTATGCAAATAATTAATTTTTATACTATGTTACTAAAAACTATGGACCGTTTTAGCTAGGCCAAGATAACTCCGTGCTTTTTCCAGCACGGCACAAAACCGTAGGAAAGCCCATCTAGCCTGTGCTCTTTCCTCTGACAATGCTTAACAGGAGCCGGAAGAGAACATGAATACAACAGATAAAGTGATTTGCGGGACATGTGAGCCAAAGATCATTTCCAAACACTGTGCAACTCCTTGAGGATTTCTGACCCCAATTACATCAACAGCCCCTAGGTGAACAGCACCACAGCTTAACTACAATTCATAGGTAGTCAAACAAAAGGAATTAGTCCATCCTGAAACGTACCCTATTCCACGACAGTCCCCTGACCTACAGATTCAGCAAATTTGGGCAGAAGATGGTTTCATTTTTCACTGTTTATTTATTTTTAAATATCAGATACTCTTTGGGCACTATTCCATTAACCAGGCAATGAGGAACAGTAACAGTGAAGCAATAGCAAGGCAGAGTACCTTTTGGCACAGGATGTGGAACAGAATCGTTTTGACCGTAAAAACTTATTAGGATATCCCATTTTTCCACAAAATTCACACTTCAGAAGATCATTTTCTATTTCCTCCAGACCCTCTAAAGAAAGCAATGAAACAAAGTTAATCACAGCAACAAACAAAATGACATTCAATTCTCATCTCTTAAGGAAGCAGGCAGAAGATTTTTAAATAGCAAACATCTTTAATGAAAAGATGCGAGTAAAGAGAAACTTATGCCAAACCAAGTCATAGATAGCATTTTTATACAAAAAACTTTGAGCAGATGGAAACTTCAGTTAAATTATTCAACCGGTTTAGCCAGCTTTTTTGTTAAATTTCCATCCATCCAGAGCACGCATGCCTACAAACATGGCAAACAGCTTTTTAAATCTGTAATGATGTGAGCTATGTAAGCTAGTAAAATGTTTTCTTTGAATAAGCCACAGCTACACCAATAGGAGGATTTCTGGAAGCAAATAAGACACTGAATCTTATCTACGGGTAAGAGAATCAGAGGTAAACTTTTAAAGTAAGTACTTATTAAACCATATAAATCCTACTCAGTGTGGTTCTTTAAAGTATAGGGCTGCAGTAAAATTTACTATGCCAAATTTTTCCTTTTCACATTTATTTGAAGCAGCTGTAAGTTTGGTCTAACCAATGTTTTTGGCTTATTTGGTTACCTTTGCACTCTGACAGATGTTTGCAGTAAGCAATAAATTCTTGTCTCAAAACAGAATTCCTATTATTCTAAAATTCTTACTGTACACATCTCATCAGTGAAATGGATAGTACAAATTACCTGTGACTCTAGTGCTGGTTAAAATACTGTGATCAAGGTCCCTCAAGCTTAAGTTTTTTTCAGTACAACTTTTTAATCAGCCCATGTAACATTTTTCCCAATTTCACTCTTGCAAAGGCACCGTAATGGTTCTGCATTTGTGCTATCAATCTCTCCCTTCTACCCTTTCTCATTCCCTCTTCTCCTTTCCCACATTTTTCCTTCCCCCTCCCTTTTTTTTTCTCCCTTATAATCCCATGTGCCTAGGAAGCTATTAAATCTGCATTTTGCTGGGATCAAAAAAGACATGATTTTCTAAGTACTTATCCCAGAAAAGATCTGGCTGTGGTACTTTCACCAGCTTCACTTGCAGGAAATATCCTACTCATTCAAAATAAACAAAATAGTTTGAGTCCATCCTGCACTTAGTTTGCATAGGCACCTTAAATTCAACCAGAAAACTGGAAAAAAAAAAAGTTGATTAAAGTTGGCTTTTAAGAGCCTTTGAAGTGAAAGAGGGTTTAATTCACTACTCCCTCATGCATGCAAGTAAGGATTATAGCATCTGATCAGCTTACAGTCTACTGTTACAGATTGGTTTTACATTTGGGAGATGAGGTGATATTTTTCCTACTCCCTGTGCAGAACTTAACACACCTGCTGACAGAGAAAAACTATAAAAGAAAAAGTAGAAAAGCTCAGAATAATGCACTACAAGGCAACAAGATAAGCATACATGTCGTGCTGAATGTCTACACCTTCTTCAAGCATATAATGTAGGCAGTACATGACTTATATGTACAGAAGAGTATCACCATCTCTGCAAAAGAATTTAACTTTTGGCATGGAAAAAAATTATTCCCATGTGCCACCTGCAAAATATATTATCTGGAGTGAAACTAATACAAACTGACATTAGTAAACAGGACTGTGAGCCACATGGCTGCAACCATGGACAAAATACAGTCATTTAAAAATTCAGAGGAATAAAAAAAACATTTCTCTACCTCTTGCTATTCATCTTCTGTATTCATGTTTTTATATCATATAATCAAAAAATCATAAACTATTCTCTTTTTTAAACTTCATTAAGCCTCTAAATTTATCTAATGCAAATGCAGGTATCAAAGTTTAATTTGAAAGAGCACAACTATAAAATTGTAAAATGCAGTTTCAGTGATAACAACTCATTAAGCTGTTTGTGAACACTAACTGTTGCACTGTTATGATGACAAATAAAAGAGCACTAATGGAGAATTAATAACGTTGAAAATACAGGAAAGGTAATTGGAATAGCATCTCTAGTGCATCAGGATCCATGGGTATGAGTAAAGTCAACAAATCCTCCGGCAGTTTCCATGGGGCAAGTCTCCAAGCTTGTAATTTGGTTTCACACATGAAATAGAAACTGGGAATGGGAAACATATCACAACTTGTCAATTTTGGAACTGAAGCTAAGCAAATACCAGAGATGCATCCTTCAAAGAAACCTGTATTCTTATATCAACAAGTCCTCATCTGATGTTTGAACTAGGTTGTGCAGCATAGAGGAAAATGGACAACATAAACAGTGAAGTAAAAACTGATGCTAAAGCCTTTTCCTGTGAATGAGGTGTTTCTGTCTTATACATCTTGTTCTATCCTGTTTTATGATACGAAAAACTGCTTTTTTTGACTTCCTTGTAGATGCCTCAATGCTGGATGTCTCCTAGCTCATCTAATGAGTAGCTGCAAACTGTGTATATGAACCAAACACCAGCTGTCAGGCACAAGAGCTACAAAAAATCCATGTTTGAATAACTCTGTAAAAGCTGTTTGAGATCTACTGAGGAATGACAGTCCACTATTAATGCTGAAAGGATCTTAAAGAACGCTATTAAAAAAAAAGGAACAAGCAAATAAAAGCCAAAATAATTATTCCATGAGAGCTGCATATATTCATAAATGCACATGCATATATTCAAAAGTATGCATCAGAAGAAAAAAAAAAAAAGATTTTCTGAGAAAAATAAGGTCTGGAAAACCCAAATGCATTAATAAAACTAACAAAGCTGTGGTGTTCATCAAGAAATCAGGAAGTGTACTTTACTATGCACAGTCACGAGCTAAGAGATCCACCTCTTAGTTCACATGTGTAGAAAAGTAGTATAAAGTAGTATAAAAATGATTTTTTTTAATCAAAGATGGAAAATAATTTAAAAAAAATCAAACAAGTAATACAATTCACCAGGATCTTAAAGAACGCTATTTTCTTTCTTTTTCTCTTTCTTTCTTTCTTTTTTTTTTTTTTTTAATCATTGGGTGGTTATCTTGAAAATCCTCATGGGAAAAAAATCATCAGAAAAGGAATATTCTAGACTCTGCTTCACTAAGTGACGATTCACAATGCTTATAGTAGGAAGACAAACAACATATAAATGACAGAAGCCCGGTACATAATGACACCTCTTACTACTCCAGACCCTGTCCTAAATAGGGCTTTTTTGCAGCCACTAGCCCAGTGCAGACCTGCAGCCTCATTTTGGGTATGAGGGTCACTGTTACTGCCACTGCTGCTGTGTTTGCATCTTGCTACCCTGCTCATGACAGTTTTTAGGTGAAAGAACAAAAGGAATAATTGTAAAAGAGATATAAAGTTAGAGCAAGAACTTTAAGATAAATGGAAACAGGTCAAAAGCAGCTGCTGTGTGACCTCTCAAGCTGTAAAACATGAAAATCTTGAGGTGGCACAAAAATCCGAATTTTAGAATCTTGACTGAATTAAGCTTGGACAAAGTCAAGCTCAATTTCCATCCATTCATGAGGGTCATTTGGACTTGAATAATGATAGTGGTCTAACACGTCCAAAATACATGTTTGCTTGGTTCTAACAAATCCATGTCAGGTGCATGAGGAACTGTGAAGACATTTTTAGCTGTGCTAAAGAGTATTTTATACTGGTAAAGACAAGTACATATTTTCTTGTTATTTGTGCACATGTACAGCAATTGATGTTATTAGTGTATTTAGCTACAAATATTTGAAAATAATTTCTAATTGAGACAGAGAACTGGAGATAGATTCTACTTGTACGGACAGGATGGGATTCTGTAATATATACAGAACTGAAAGAAAGAACAGATATTTAAACAAAAGCTACAAACCTTCTGCAATCATATCCTCTATCTCAGTGTCCGATGAGTTGTCTGCATGTTTTGTATTCTGCAAGTCTGATTCAACACACATAACACTCATGATTTGACCCTCCACTAGCAATCTTTTTTCTGCAGGCTGTTCTACCAGCAAAGATGAACGACTTACCTATTATAATAAAAGCAAAGCAACAATGATTAACCAAATAATTAATAATAGAAAATAATACTTACTATTCACCAGCTGTAACCGAGCCAAACATCAGCTTCCATTCTTTATCAATAAATTATTATCATATAATGACAAAAGTGAAAGGCTATTTTCTCAAACAAATACAAGGACATGTTCTTACTTTGAAAAGCTTGAAATCAAAATTTAACAAAGGACGAAACCACATTAAAAATAGAGAAGTGAAGGAACAGAAAACTGAGAGGTACATTAAATTAGTAATTTAATGGTAGCACAGGTTTTCAAATGGCCATTTGCAGATTTTTTAGTTTTCAGCAGTGTAATTCTTCCAGAAAAAATACCCATCACAGCACTCGCAGCAAGGGGCTTCCCAGTGCTTTAAGTACAAGGTTTTAACATGAAAGCAGTACTAAAAGATTCATGACAGAGGTTTAAATTAAGCTATTGCTGAGGTACCTAGGAGACAGACAACACAAAACAATCTCAAATGTTCAACTAAAATCAATTATTTGTAGTTGTCTCTGGATGATCTATGTATTCAACTGTATCTCTGTTTTCATTTAGTACCTTGTCATCTATTGACACTGACAAGTCGAATAGTAGCATGAATTCTAGAAGAGAAGTTAATAATCTCAGCAAGTGTATGTACCTAAGACAATACAAGAAGACACAAGCACCCAAAAGTGCTTCAACAACCTACCAGCCAGGGAAAAAAGTTCAACCACAAGATCTGAAATATTACTCAAGGTGCAAAGACCTAAATTGCTGGCAACCACATTTCAAGAATTACTAGTAAAAACAATTATAACAATTTTTAAACTTACAGGGAATGGCTCCAAGCCCTCCTGAATCACAAAGCCCTCGATAACATGGGTGAGGATCTGTGGTTTAACGATAGCCTGTGGAGGTTTGTTTTCAAGGCTAGGAATGCTATTGGGCATCGATGTGCTGTTGCTCCTCGTTGTTGCTGCTGGAAGCAAGAGAGGTGGCGGTGGAATTGAGGCATGCGAAGGGTCAGAAGGAGATTTAATTACTGAGGCACTGACTGACGATGTCACTGAAGGTAGCCCCGCACGTTCTGAAAGAAATAACAAAATATTTTATTTTCTGATCGCTTTTTTCCAATCATTTTTTTCAGTATTCTACATGAAAAGTGATAAGCACCTCCAGCTCTGCATCTGTGATTCTCATAAAGAAGGATTTTCCTCTATTTCTTATAGGCTTTACCTTTGAAAGGGGATGATTTGCCTTAGCAGACTATTCTGCAGACAAATAATTTTCATCTTCATATCACTTCCCTTTACTCAGTACCAAACTGCAAACATTCTTGACCATAACAAATGTAAAAACAAGCCAAAACAAAAACCACTTGTATAGCCTTTAATTATCTATTCACACCACAAAATCCACATGTCAAGAACAGAAATCAGTATTTTCAAATGTAGGACTCTCAGAACTAGATAGCTGAAACTTCTGAAGAGAGGATTTGGGTTTTTTTTTTCAGGGACACTCTGCGGCCTCAGTAAACTGTATATCTGTATAAGGAATCAAGCATAAAGTTTTTGTGTATACATACATACCTATATAGAGATAGAGATATATTGTATTAATTTATAATATACTTCATAGCTTTTTTAGTTAAAAACGATTCTACTAAACTATAGAAAGTTTTTTTTTTTTTTTTAACTTATAAATGGCTACTTGAAGTTTCTAAACAGAAATGCAATCTTAATTTTACATTTGTTCTCACCAGACAAGGGCTCTTCTGAATTAACTGTCTCTCCATTCCCCAAGGTGATAGCTGGTGGCGACAGAGTCGGGGGTGTAGGTGTTCTAACCATACGGGCACATTCAGAGTCCTCAGGCATCTCTTCTTCACATACATTCTCCACTTGGTAAATCTGCACCCAACAAACTATTGCTTTAGAGAGATTTCCATTCTATCTTAATACCTTGAAAGAGTTGCATAAATATATTTTTTTAAGAAATTATCAGTTGAAGTGTTAAAATATACTAAGCTTATAATAAAATACAACATTTACCAAATTGCATACAAATCAATGAGCTCTGAGGACACCACAGTTGCTATGAAAACAAAACTATTTTGTTGCAAATAGAAGAATTCTAGAATATAGCCATAACTCTTCTATTGAGCAGTCCAGAGAAATGAATTGACTTTTTCCATGTCTGATCTTTATAGTTTATTTTTATTTGTAGACACACACACATATTGTTTAAAGACTTCAGCCAAAAGCAAGCTCTATAACATAATGACAATTTTGGATTAAACTGACTAAGCGTTCCAGCCGAAATTTACCTAAATTCTTTAGTACCACATTATCAATTCATAATTCTGCCAGACATTAATCATATAATGTGAAAATTAAAATTAAATATATATATATATATCAAAGCTGATAACTGTGCTCCCATGCCTTGTAACAGAACTATTTCAACACCTCTGGAGAAAAGGGATGGAAGTCATCTTAGTGTAAGAGATACAGTATTTATCTTCTCCATTAAGATCCACCTAAAGCTGACAATTCCACAAATATTGCTTAATACTCATTTGCTAGTCAGTCTGACAAATTCTTGGAAAATTCATCCTAAAGAAAAATGCAGTTCTATTTTAGAACTGCAGGCCTTATGCAAGATTATGCTGGGGAAAATAGCAGTGCCAGAGAAAAAAAACAAGATAAATTTTCTGTATAATATTATATATACAGGACTATCCCTCTTGTTGTTCTAGTTTCAGAAAGAAAAATAAAGGAAAGAAGGGGGATTCTCTGGTTTACAGATGTGATAATGCTGTGAAAGATTTGATATATATGTATTTGTATCAGAATACAATTTTGACAGTTCAGATCTGCGTAAGTCTCAGCTAATATAACTTCATTTGTCATTAAGAGAAAGCATTTAAAATTAAATATTGAAGAACAAAGTTTCACATGAAGTTTGTGCCTCTCCAAATTAATCTCAAAATTGGAAGCAGGAAACAGATCAGTCTGGAGCCCTAATATCTCTTAATCACTGATATAGAAGTCTTTATATTGTTTTTAATCTCAGATAAAAGCATAATTACAAACAGGTATTTTAAGAGAACATGACAAGACTATCAGATATTTGTGAACAGGTTATAAGGTATTTTTCTCAAGCTACAAAAATAAATCAATGTGATTTACTGACAATCTGTTTAGCAGACTAGGGTGTAAAACATCACCTTGTCAAAAGCACACCTGGATTCTTCTATTCTTTTGGCTAATTTCTGCAAATTACCCTCTGAAATACCATAGGGCTGGCATTATCATTACCTCCCAAATACCATCAAAAATAATTAGTACACAACTTTTCTTAATCTGTTTATATCCTGAAAACAAATGCCTACAAAACTGTTAATTCTTCAGCTCATGTCCATCTCATTAGCCTGTTACTAATAAAGTCTAGCAATATCACTTTATGTGTTTTCATTAACTACGGGTCATTTTATTTTGTTTCACAGAAGATTATTTTATCTTCCAGTGTAAGTAAAGCTAGAATTTTCTATCGAAAAAAAATTCTGCAGAACTCCTTGAGACTAACGTGGACTAAATGAAAGGGTAGAGTGATTGAAAAACCAAAAGATCACATGAAATTTCCCCCCCAAAACAGCACCCAAAGCATGACGACTACACATCTAACTGCATTCACATGTCCCTGTCAAGGTTTAATGCCAGCTTTCGCAACACTGAAGCTTTTAGAGTGGGCATTTTCACAGTTTTAGTTGACTTATCTCTGGCCACAGATGACACCAAAGCGAGGATTCTCATTCTCAGTTTAACAGTAAAATCAGAGGTTTGAGTACTTACCACTGGAGTTTCAATTGGTACTGATGGCTGCACCTGAAGATTGACTGCAACAGTCTGCGGTGGAGGAAGAGTCTGAAATGGCAGCTGGACCAGAGCTTCTGCAGCAGGAAGTTCTTCCTCAGAAACCAAAGTGTTTTGAACCAAAACTTGGCCCTGGGTTAGAATTTCAGGCTGCACTTGTAAAGACTGCACAGACTGCAATGGCAGTTGTTGCATCTGCGTTGAAGACGTTGACAGCTGAGGAGGAGCAGTCAGGGGGATAGGTGTGGACGGCAGGGCCGAGTACGGCTGGTGCGGTGTGGAGGGCACTACCTGTTGGCCTGGGGAAACTAAGCTGGGCTGCTCCAGTGGTGCTACGTGTACAGCTGGAGAAGGGGGGAGCGGGAGGTGCGACGGAAGGTTGAGCGGCTGTGCGACCGGCCGGCCGGGACTCGTAGTGCCTTGCTGAGAGGCAGGCTGCTCTGCCTGAAGAGCTGCTGGCACAAGGGAGCTCGTCTGCGACTGAATAAGCGCTTGAGGGTGAATGATTATTGTGGGTGACTGACTCGGGGAATGAGGAGGTGGAGGAGACACCACTACTGACTGCTGAGCTGACGGGGACGGAGTGGGAGACAGCGGCAGAGGCGGAGGATGGATATGAACGGGTGAGCAGTGCTGAGATTGCACACTGCTGGGAGCGGGAGGCAGCCCGTGGCTCGGGACAGGCAGGCAGTGCTGGGACAGAGGGGGGTCCTGACCAGAAGTCTGAAGTGCAATCGGCTGGACTTGCTGCTGCTGCTGCAGTATCAGCTGGTGATGGGAAATCTTTGAAGGCGGTGAATGCAGTGGGATCGGCTGATGTTTTACTAAAGAATGAGGTTGAATTGGAGAATATGAAGCTGTAAGGGAAAAGAAAATCAAAACTGACAATGAGCATTTGCCTAAGTCCAGAAAACACTAAAAATAAAGAGAAATGAAGTTTTTAATCTAGTTAAATAAGCCAGACCAGCAAAACTTTTTCAGCTCTTTGGATGTATGGTGAAAAATATCTACTTTGACAGCACATAGTTCACAAAGACAGTTTATTAAAGCAATACATCAATTTCCAAAGCAAACACAAACAAATAAGTGAATAAAACTATGCTTTTTACATATATTTATGTACACTTATATAAAAAAAATCCACAATTATCTTTTTGTGTTAGTTCTAAGATGAATAAAAGGTAATGCTAAATCAGTAAAGAATTCTATTCAACCTTTGCTTTGAAACAGAGTGGAGTGGAAATAATGGCTAAGTTAAAGTTTAGGTAATATGATTCTAAGAGACTCTTAAGAAAAATTCCAAAAGACTTCACTATGAATCCAAACCTCTCCAGGTATTTGCCTGAACTTGAACATAAACTGAAAGTTATGCACCTAAAAATAGTGCAGCTTCCAGAGATATCACATCATCTCCAAGGGAACCACTTGCAAGTAACTCCCCAGGGAGATTTGGGTGGATAAAAACAGACGTGTATTAGCACACACACATTTTGCTCCACATGCCTTCTCTTGCTTTGCCTTTTCCATGGGAGAAGTCATTTGTGTCTTTCTACTTATTCTCTTAGGAAAGATTGATCTTTTTCTTTTTAGAAATAAGTACCAACAATGTGAGGGTTCAACAACTGAAGCTTGTCTGCCTCTCA
Source organism: Crypturellus undulatus (assembly GCA_013389825.1). Taxonomy (NCBI): domain Eukaryota; kingdom Metazoa; phylum Chordata; class Aves; order Tinamiformes; family Tinamidae; genus Crypturellus; species Crypturellus undulatus. The sequence continues at coordinate 70,111 of VWPW01017419.1, read as the reverse complement.
TTCTTACTCCTTCTCTAAAAGCAGCTATTAAGCCAAGCTAGATCCTCAGAATTATCAGATCAATTGTCTAGAAAACACTCTTTGGAAACAAGGGAGCTAAAACGTTACACAAATGCGTACGTAACTGCACACTTATCTCGAATTTAAAAAGAGTAATAACTCTAGAAAGTCAGGAAACATCTCTTTTTCCAGATCTACTCTTGCACCTTTCCATATGAGACAAAACATTTTAAAGCAACCTTTAACAGCTACACTTTCATCCTACCTGGTGTTATTAACTGATGTATGCTTGGTGTCCGCGTGACTGGTGTACTCCGACACTCTGGAGTTGGGCTCTCGCTTTTCCTGTTGCTTTCTGAGGAATCTGGCTGGCTGCCCTTGGTACTGCTCGCAGTTTTAGGAGGGCAGAGAGACAACGCCTGAGTTTGACTGCTCTTTGGTGGGCCATTCTGTGAACCTGACAATACACCCAACTTCTGGCTGCGCAATGTCAAGTTCTGAACCTGGGAAATGAACCAAATATGCAAAGAGTACACACAGATGTCTAAGAAACATCCAGGCTAACATAGCAAATAGTTAACATTATATAATACTTCTCATCCCATGTTATCGAAATAACTGAGAAATTAAACAATTTGCTTATTTTTTAAGTCATAGAATTTAGAGAAAAATAATGACCTTAAATCACGTCAGTGATAAAGGAAATATAGCAGTCTGTTCTTAAAAGAAAGAAAAAGAAATTGTTCATTACACTAGTAGAATTTATATGCATTTTTTTCTTTTTTTAAATATTACTGAGTTCTTATAGTGCATAACAAAGCATCTTGAACAAATACAAATTTATATTTCATACAATATGGGAGTGGGAGTGCAGTAGACTATGTCTGCTGCGATTATTATCTTAAAGCAGAGCCCTAGGTAGTCACTGGGACCAGAATATGCTGTATGTTATCCATATATTACAGTTGAGATTCCTTAATCTCTACAGCAATATTAATTTGCCTCTTGTTATGATACCTCCAATGTCATATAAAACCAAAAGTAGGTTTCCTGAAAGGTACACCAGTTGGTGATTATTTTTAGTAATGGCCTTTATATCACAATCAGATTTTGTGGAGAACAGCCCCAACTTCCCAACCCTACATGCTCAGCTAGAATTTCAGTTCAAGGGTAAAGACTGCCTTTACTGCACTAATTTAGTTCATACTTCACATTAAAAAGATGACTAATCATCATCGTCTGCTATTTTTACTACATAGTCCCCATCTCATTCAGCAAACAGTACTCCTAATGAACAGGTAAGTGATTTTTTTTTTCCACTGTTCATTGTGTTACGCAATCAAATCCTGTTCTAAAAACAATAGTATTTGATTCCACGTTGGCTTACATGCAGCATTTACTGTAATCCTATCTTTGTGAGCACAAATCAAACTTCAGCAGACCTTATCGGTTTAATAAGCAACCTGAGATTTACAGGACATATAGGAAAAAGACATGAAAAGAAGAAATGTATGAAAACAGGAGGAGAAAGCAGAAAAGTGTCAGTTCTGGGTGTGGTAGAGGTTCTGTTGAGACACTGCTAATCACTGAAGAATTGGAGTTTCTTTTTGATGTTTTGCCATGGAAAAATACCAAAAAAACACTATGATTTCACTTTGCAAATATCTGGGCTAAATGTAACATATATATGTATATATACATACAAATGCCTTTTAAAAAAAATATATCCCTGGAATTGATTATTGACTCAGATTTGCTCACATGGTCAATAAAGACCCTTCTCTTTCTCCAATCCCAGACAACTGAAACATATTTATGGACAAGGACATATTTATCACAGGGTGAGAAAAACATAAAACAGACCAAAGTTAACACTTTTCCAGTGCATCATGGACTAGGTGAAACTGGATCTTTGCAGTGTCACTGCTGCTATAGAAACTGCTACACAATCCAGGTTAACAGCATCTGGCAGTAGGATGTTATAGAACGTCAAGAGAGGGAGTAACATCTCGAGTTGAATGGGGTCACCCCAGCAGCTCAGCTTTCACAAAGCTCTGCAGTCTGGAGTAAGGCTGACTATCACTCCGCAGAAGCGTCTCATGAAGTTGACAGTTGCACTGCTTGCACAAACTGAACCTTTATGCATCTTTCTGGTATTTATACTGCCGAAAAGGAAGCAAAAACGCAGGTGATATTAAATAACCTCAATTCCTGAATTCACATAGCAGTTCTCAGAAAAACTGGAAGACTCCACTTATAAGCACAGGCACCAAGCAAGCCAAAAGCCAAAGCTCTTATGGATCAGTGGACGCCTTTTTTTTGGTTCTCCTTGCAACAAAGTAATTACCATTGTAAAATGCACAACTTAACTCTTGTTTTGATCTCACAGAAATCAATTATTTAATGTGTGTGGTGAGAGCTAGCAGAAGATGCTGAGGATATAAATAAACAGCACCCATTACTTGTTTTTGTAAGCAAGTAAAACTAATATCTTACCTATTTCCTTACTTCTCAGTTTTGGTCCACTGTGCTGGACACATATTTAACAAATTTACACAGGCTCACCTGAGTAGCTGCAGACTGACAGGAAGATGAGGAAGATGAGGCAACAGGAATGTCAGACTGTACAGCAGCCACAGTGGTAGCAGGAGTGAAAATAAGCTGTTAAGAAAATAAAGGAGGTAAAAGACTGAAACTTTGAAATACGTGAAAGAAATTAAATACTTTTAAGGAAAGACACAAAAAATACACATAGTGATATAAAGCTTCTAATACTTCTTTTTGCTTTTAGATAAACTGCTTTTGAGTTTATTGCAATAGTTTAAGTAACGCTAGAAAAATAACTAAGGTTTTTGTTCTATGTGTACAAAAAAATCCCTCTCACATACATATATCACCTGTTATACCATTACTGCAAAAAGGTTTTCACTCCCATGCTACAAATGGGCAAAAAAATAAAGGGAAAAGTCAAGATATCAGTCCAATATCTACAATATTAAATACATAAAATCTAGAAGATCTCTCAACTCTGTTAAGATAAGCATTTAATAAGTAGAGTTGATATAACTTCTTCAACTGTGCTAAATAATTTTCATTCATAGAAAAGGTATCATGCAACAAACCTCAAGTTAGTAATTTCAAAATACCTGACTGCCATCAATTTCTTTATATGCAGTTCAATTTCTTTATGTGCAGTACAACAAAGATAAACTTTAGGGAAAGTTTTGAAAAGTGACTACCAGTTCATCTTCTGGATTTTTAAAAAGATCTCAACTGCAAGAGGGCACACGAGTATTTATCTGGAAGTAGATCAAGTTGGCAATGAAGGCTGATGTTATGAACTAACTGGAGATGAAAGTTTGCCTTTTGACACAAAATGAAAGGCCTTGATACTAAAAAAAAAATATATATATACAGGGCTTTTATTAGCTAGAAACAGTAGAAGATTGAAAGAGACCTGGTATGCTCAACCTAGCAAAACAATCCTGCCATGCCATTCTACACAGAAAAAAGCAGGCGAAGTTCCTCTCAAAGCTGAGGTGGGGGAAGACAGGTATTGAAATACACAAGGAATTCAACATCGAGAGTCTGGATGAAAATCTAGTGTAAATGAATAGGAAAACTGTAAAAAAATCCACATTGTCGAGACAGACTTTTACTAAAAAGAAAGCAACCTTGTAGCCATACTGCATCAATTACTAAGCTGCTCACACCTACAAAAGGCAGTGACATGAAATAAATATACAACTTTCTGCTGCTTCATAATACTGGGTGTATTCAGCACCTAGATTTACTTACAAATCAAAGATTCAAGAAAACTGTTTCCTGGTACATTGATAAGTAGTTGTTTACAACATAGTGTTTGATAGTACGTGCTATAAATCCTTATCTTGAAGTTATACTGCTTTTTCGGTAAATGTAGGAAATCAAACAAAGAAGTTCAGAGCCCTATACCATTACTGCACAAGCCTACGAAGAAGTCTCAGAGCAAAGGATCACTTTTCCCAAGCATACTTCCTAAGCGCCATTCCTGCTAGAACTCAGTTCTCACTTGGGACCTCTGACTTCAAAACTCAGTGTAACCTAACAAATTTTTCCTTTCCTTTCTTTTAACTTTAGAACGTGGTTATAGGGACACAATCAATACCATCTTTACTCTCCATCAAGTACTAATCACGACCTGATTGCTTATGTACAACCTCAGTAATTTCTGCGAAATTTTCTGTGAAAATGCACATTACAGGAACAGGCTTATACAAAGCTCACTGCAAAAAGGACATTTATTTGAACTATGGAAAGTGTTAAAGTTTGCAACAAATAAATAAAACCACAACACAATAAACAGAGTTTCTAGAACCAGCACATCAGGAAAGAAATGTTTCTTCTAAAAACAGAAGTGTCATCCAACAGGAAATTGCAAGAATCTAATGAGTTTCTTACTACTCTAAGGAGAATGAAAGCTATAAATCTAACTCAAACCCTAGAGACAATTCAACACAGAATAATCTTACTTACGTATAAGAAAATTTTAATCAAAAGTCTGAACTCTGAATGTTAACAGTGCATTAGAAAAATCTACCCAGAATAAAAACAGACTCCAGTATGTCTTTTTCATAGTCAGGAAGAAAAGACACATTCTTAGATCTTTTTTTCTATACTTAACCAAATACCTGCAATATGACCATGCCTTAAAAAACAAACAAATAAAAAAAACCCACTCAAACTCCAGAGAATTAAGTTAGAACAGTACTTCAACTCTTTTGAGGTCTAAACTGTTCCAGAATTAGAAACCATATTATCAATGCTAGCTGTAACTAAAGAAGAAATATATGAATAATTTAGAGAAACAAAAATAAAATATAATCCCATAAAGGTCAAAACTCACCATTTGAGCTCGGAGATACATTTGAGCCTGGCTTGCACTCAGGGTTGGAGAGGTGCTCCCCAGCAACATAGTCTGTTGGGTGATACTGCTGCTGGTGGTGTTGGAGGTCTGTGAACGGCTTATTATCTGTGCAGGTGTAGGAGAGGTGGAGAGGTTAATCTAAGGAAACAAAAATATTATTTCTGTCATGGACATTCATTCATCCTAGGGTCTAAAGCCAGAAACCCTTTGAAAAAATCAGCAGGGGCAGCTGAAACTTCTAAACTGTAGAGATTAACAAAAATATTTTCATGCAATCATCATAAAACTGGATTCTGGCCAAGACTGTACACTCCATTCTCAAGCTGCAAGCAACATTTTGTAATACATAAACAACTATGAATATAAACAGTGATGTAACGAAGTCTAAAAAACATACTTCATATAAACACGAATGTACAGAACATGCTTCACAAAGTGGTAATATTTTAAGAAGAACACTTGACTTCTAATACTTAGGTGTCTTTAAACTTCCATATTATCTCATTGGACTGATAACATCTCCCAAGACGCTCATTATGAAGCTTAACACTTATCTAGATCAGGACATTTTATTTATGCCTCATTATAGGTTTTGGTTCCTCATTCTATATATGCATATTTAAAAATGACTGGAGACTAATTTTTTTTGTTTTTTACAATTGTTTATCAAATGCTCCTCAATTATTTCTCTTTAATCTCTTTTCACACAAAAGCTGGTTTTCTTCTAAGAAGTTTAACAGAGTTAAGTGCCCAGCTCTTTTTCATCACTCTACTCAAAGATTTCCTTGGAAATCCCAACCCAATTATAGTTTGGGTTGGCTGACAGTTTAACATCAACAACTTTCTCTCCTAAATTTAATGAATGAATGATTTTACTTCTAAGAACTGAAAGTTGAAGCAATGCTCCAAAAGCTTAAAAAATACAAAGTTATGCACTGAAGTCATGAACAGCTTGAGAGCATGACTGAAAAGCAGGATGTCTTTAGGACGAATGATGGCCTATGAGTGGACTGTGGAACTGTACATAAAAGACCAGGCAAACTATATCTATGAAGATGGTATATGAAGAAAAACAGCATGAGCTGAAAGAGAGAGCTGCTAATAAACAAAACCTGAGTACATTCTTTGAATATGAGTATGTGAATGTGCATAAAAGATGCATGTTATAAGATGATAATCAATAATAGACCAAATGCTATTTATATGATATTAAATGTATACAAGTGAGCAACGATTTGGATTACTTAGATTGAGCGCTATTTAATCACCTGTACACAGTATTACTATTCCTAACTACCAAAGTGCCCTGTACAAAGAAACTGATATTAAAATCCAGTAAGAAAGCATATTAGAAATTGAAGGTTAGGGAGCAAATGGCCTACTAAAGTCACTGGTGTCTGCAAGTGGGCATCAGAATACTAACAGTGCCCTGGGACAGGGGAGCCTTGGACTCCTGCCAGCAACAATATGGGTTGGCAGCACAGATCAGTTGTGGCAGACACTGGAAGTGCAGCCAGCACATCGCGCTCCTATTTTGTATTGCTGAAACAGTAATTTAGATCACACAAACTTAAATCCTCAAATTGTTTTTGTTTTTCCAAGTAAGTATGGAATAACCAGCAGGGGTAAGAATGCGTGCGGGGCTTGTTCAGTTACGTACCGAGGTCTGCGACATGCTTGACTGCTGAGTGACACTCCCAGTGGGGGAAGTACATTGCCTCCCACCTGACAGGCTTGCCTAAATAGCAAGAATACGTGTCAAACACTGAAATCATTGAAGTGATGTTCATATTATTGCACAAACCATCAGAAACCTCTCTCTAGTGCTGCCCTTCCTCTGAGTTAAAAGTAAAATACTCTACTTGGCAGAATTAGTTTTCAAAGTGTACTCCACCCTACAGACAAATACCTATAGGGTACTAAATGCCTTCAACTACCACCAACTTTCTGGTATTCAGGCACTCGTGGATTAAGACTGGAACAAAAACTATCAAAAGTGAAATTTAGTGAAGGGTTAATGGTGCAGTCCACCAACTAGGGTGCTGGAGACCTTGTAACATGACGTAATTAAATTAAATTGTAATTAAACAAACAAATAAAACTAACGTAATTAAACTAACGTAATCACTGACGTAATTAAATTAAATTAAATTGTCACTATTAAAAAGCACTTCAAGTCACTTTTGTTGTACTTAGAATTCTCCAAAAATAAAACAATCTTTACAAATCCTGTAAGGAACACCTTCATGATTTCCAGAATGATAATTTATGTATGTATATCTAGTATCTGATATGAACTAGTACCTTACTACAGCAATTCTGATCAACAGTGACATTAATTAAAATTTTTATATTAATAGACTGCATATCAAACTTCTCCCCCTTTTCCAATCTGTTTTTCTTCATCTCTGTAACTGCACATATATGCAAACACAAATGCTTCATAAAAAAATGATAAATGAATAAATTACCTTGATCTAACAGAAAGCGTACAGAAGTAGAAGCCAGGAGCACATAAGAGTCAATCCTAGTTCTTACAACAAACGGGTATAGCCCTGAAGTTTTTACACTCTCGTTTAGCATCTCTGCTTGTGGAATTCTAACACCCACCTATCTTTGCAGGACCATATTCCCAAAACAAGGTCAAGTGAGATCAAAGGGAGTGTTTTCACTGACTGAGTTTTCACAGTGGGTCTTCTCCAGTGCTCATTAACATTAAAAGATTTTCCTCAGAAACAAAATGTCATTAGCACTGTCATTTACTTCCTACGTTTCCACATTTAGAGTTTAAACTGAATTTTGCCGTTACTTAGAATGCAGCCAGTTGTGTGGTGAAGCACACTAAAAATAATGATCACCTTACTTGATTTCATTGGTGTACGTTTCTATTTATTGCTTTCTTATCGACTTTCAGTAAAAATAATGGGATGAAGATTGAGGTAGCCTATTTTAACATTACTTATTATATTGTTTGATGATTTATATGATGCATTATAATGTATGCAATAAAGCATGGAATGGAGGCCTACTGGAACATCTGTAACACTAGTCAAATTCCTCCAAGTAGTTTGGTACAGTTACAAGTTAAAAGAACTAAGTCATTAAAATACAACAGTGAATTATTGTGAGGTATTACGCTCAGGCACTTAAGCTGTTATTATGTTTGGTAATGCTCTAGAATGAAGTAGTAAACCATTATTTTTCAGCAATCTTCACTCTCACCTGTGGTACAGTTGCCAGACTCTGAAATTGGGTACTGCTTAAGTGCTGCTGCTGCAAAGCAGCAGTCTGCAGCATTAGATGCTGCTGTTGGGCTGCATACATCTGCTGAAGGTACTGAGCAGCTGAGCTAGGAGGACGATGCAAGGCCTGCTGAATAACCTGTGATGAATCAGTAGGTAATTACAATTACAAAAAACACACCTCGCTGATATGATACTGAAGTTTACCTTTACAAGGAAATTAAACTAAACAAACCCTCTGCACACCAATTACATAATACTGAACTTCCTCCATCGCCACTGTTCTCAATAAAGTTACAGAACATACGCAACACAAATAAACAATATATTCAGGCTTATGGGGAAAGCCTGGAAATCCATTACACAGCACGATTCAACAACACTACATCCAAGACTCTCAGGTTCTGTTGACAAGTCCTACAAGCTGGCCTCCTTTTTGGAAGGTCAGGATAGCATGTGTGAGAATCAGTTATCAAACCTAACAGAGCGGGCTCTATAAAATCCCAATTCAAAGAATGGCAAGGGAGAATGGATCCAGTGAAGCAAAGGGTTACACAAAATAGAATACCTCTGGATCCCTCTAACCTATGCTGGTCAACGGAGTAGATTTACCATATATTAGTTCATACCTTCTATCTATAGCACTATTTTGAAATGGTCCAATACCCTCAGGTAAACTTTAAGAGAACTGGTAAGTCAGACATTAAGAAACAAAGCAGCATTTAGGAAGAGAAAGTTAATCTGGTGTAAAGTATCGTGCAATGGCTGTACTGGAGCTTGCTGCGGAGCAGGGTAAGAAGGTACATGTCCTAGCCCAGTACCTGGACAGCATGCCGATCCGAGCCACTGTACACGGATATCTGCGGGAGCTGCGTCCGGGAGCTGGAGGTGGTGGTGACAGTAGTTGTAGATGCAGAACACGTCGTCGTGCTTGGTTCATTCTCCATAGTGGTGCAGTATTTGCCCAGCCTGGCAGAATTAAAGACAAATAGTTCACAAACAGAAGAACAGCATGCACTGATTTCAAAGAAAACAATCTAAGCTTTACTGAAATAACTGCTAACATGTATAAATCCATTAGGTTTTTCTATCACCAGAAGGAATGTGGGCAGATGCAGATTTGAACTTGTTATAATCCTAAAATACATCAAAAGTTGTAACAGGTGGCCAATTTAGGACCACATGCAAGAGTAACACCACACACCCCATAGTATAGCACAGATGTTACCTGCTGAGCGTTCAATACCTTTGGAAAAATATTATCTTGGTAAAAATGACTGAGGGCTTGCTTTATTCAGAAAAAAGGTCAAAAGGCAGTAGGTAAAAATGCTTTCACTTTTTACAGTGCTGCCTCCCACTACAGCAGCTATCTGTTTAAGCATCTCTGATGATTTTTACCCAACCTAACCAGCCTTGGTTTTTCTGTTGCAGAGTACAATCCCGACATGCCTTCTTTAAAAATGACATGAATCCAGTACACAAATCTGACTAGTTCCTTTTTCACTTTTAGTTTCGTGATTAATCATCAAGGGCATAGTTGCTGTTTATTGCTTTTTAAAGCAGGTTAAAAAGAAGGAGAGGAAAGATGTACTTCCTTCCTGCAAAAGAGGACTCAGAAAATAGCAGCTGCACTGTGCTGAGGCAAAAAACAGCTTGCCAGATTCCTACCAAACATCCATTGTATCCTGCAACAAACATGAAGATAATTAGGGGTTCCAGCTCACTCAGCTGGAGGCAGAATACAGTGCTGCATCCCTCAAAATGTGACTACTGCACAAATAGGGAACTTACATTACAATACCCACTCCCTAAGGAAACTGTCCACACTCACTCGCATTACACACACAGCGCAACAGCTCCTGGTGACTTGGAATAGTTAAACCTTAATGGATACATGAACACCTCAGACCTCATATTGTATATCACCTACCATATTGTATATCACACATGTGCACCACATACTGCTGCATATGCCTCACCATGAAAAAAACACTCATGACAGTAAAATATCCTGAAAAAGCACAAAACCCTGCTAATTGAACCGAAGAAAAGTATGTCTTTGCTGTTTAAAAATCAAGGTCCATTGTATATTATAGATGCCATCTATTTATAGCAGAGCAAAAGTCAACATATACAGGTCAAGCACTTTACATCAAGAGCAATAAAAACAGCACTATTTCAGAAACCGCTTTACATTAATTACACATAATGCCAGCAAAATACACCTTGGGAAAAGAAAGAAAAAAAAAGTAGTTATGTCCCTCTGAGAAGACATTAAGCACAGATCAGAATATTTAAACCAAAAACTTGTCCTGCTAGTTGTGGTATTATGCAATCAACTCAATTACACTAGTAAAACAACTCTGTTTTATTTTCATGACTCTTGCACACATAGTAGTAAAACCTACTGTTTGTGAGGTGTGCAATGTATCCCATGCTACAAGCTAACCCACCAAAGTTTGGTATTATCCCATGCTAGCAGTCAATCCCTTAGGTTAAGCTGTCTTGTGTTTTCAGAAACTATTTTATTATTGCTTAAGTTCTTCATGCAATGGCTAGGTGAAGAAAATCCAGAAGTGAGGCCCTAAACTCCGGCTGAGCCCAGCCTGGCACNTGTTTTCAGAAACTATTTTATTATTGCTTAAGTTCTTCATGCAATGGCTAGGTGAAGAAAATCCAGCAGAAGTGAGGCCCTAAACTCCAGCTGAGCCCGGCCTGGCACTGAGCTGCAGCTCCAGCCTGCTCCAACATCACGTGTGACCCAGAATCAGTGAGCGCTGACACCGGATCCTCGCTCGGCCACCCCAAGCTCCAGCACCCACACACAGAAATATCAGCTCCTCTGCGGGCTGTAGCGATGCTTGTTTGACTCTTTGCTTTCAGTGGTTTTAGGATTGGTTTCGGGACAATAGTTAATAAATAAAATTGGGATTTTTTTTTAAGAAAGAAAACCAAGAATTCATTTAACAACTTTGCAAATACATCTTTCATGAAAAGGGTGTTAAAAACAAGAATTAGAGTCAGACTGCCTTTACAGCATGACTTTGATCTGCCTTACTGCTCTGCATATATACCACTCCTAACTCTAAAAGAAACAGATACAAACTTCAGATACAAACAAGGTGCTGAAATTCCTCAAGGACGCTACAAAACTAAAGAGGTCAAATTCCTAAACTGCAGTAAAATTTAACTTGAAAAATACATCATTGGAGTTAGGAGGACATCTCCAGCAATGAGGTTCCTTTAACTCAAAAGATCCCCTCCAGTGGGGGATCCCCTCAGAAAACGCAGTTATCAGCTCTGACTTTAGACAACCCCTGTATTTTAAAAATACCATTAAAATACAAAACACAACAACAAAACTCTGAAAAGTAGTATTTATTCAGAAGAGTGACAGTGTGGGACCTGGCATCGTCTCAAATTACAGCATGTGTAACTAACGTTCTCAGAAGTTTCAGTCTATTTCTATACTGAGAAATAAAGAACAGCTTTGGTTAAAACGTATTCAAAGGAAGGTCAGAAAATGCCTGCTAGGCTATGTCATTAGCCCTAAGCTGCAACCAGGACACATGCTGATGTCATTAGCCATTTTGGTATTTTGTATTTCTTTTTCTAAGTAAACGACATAGTAAAGAGTCGCACTGTTGCCAGCGGGACACGTGCAAACAGGCTGACGTTTTTTAACATACACAGTCACTCCCATTCGCTGCCGCTCCTCACGGTTTCAAAATATACTAAGAGCAGAAGACGCGGGAGGAAGAAAAAAGAAAAAAAAAAGAAAAAAGAAGGAAAAAAAAAAAAAGACTTTTCTTCTCCAAATGGAGCCCTAGGACNAAAAAAAGAAAAAAGAAAAAAGACTTTTCTTCTTCAAATGGAGCCCTAGGAGGCTTTTCCGTGTACGAGTGAGGGGCACCAAGGCAAATCGCGCCCCTCTCCTCGCCGGTAGCTCCAGGACGCGTTCACACTGCCCAGGGCTTCTTTCCCCTCATTTTTGGGCTCAGAAAGGGGGGTTTAAGGCCGCGCTGGGCGCCAGGCGGCTGCTCGCCCCGGCGCTGCCGCTCGCTCCACGGTGCCCCCGGGCGCGGGCGGCTGCGCG
>VWPW01017419.1:24746-54383 GCA_013389825.1 Crypturellus undulatus | reverse complement strand
CGGCGGCGGCTCCCGGCCCGGCTGGCGGCCCCGCGCAGCCCTCTCCCCTCCGCGGCCTGGGGGCGCCGCCCCGCTCGCTGCTGGGCCCAGCGTTTGGAGGAAACTCTTATCTCGGGGCTAAGCAGAGCGATAGCGCTGGTATGCTGGGCTCTGGCTGCACGGCGGGGGCTGCGCTGCGGCCCCGGCTTGGGAATATTGCTGCTGTTCTTGGAGTTACGATACTGGAGTGACTTGCTTAGCTTGAGGTTTCTGGCTGTGGTGGTGCTGATAATGTGGTATTTTAATTATCACGTTCTCACTGGTAATGCCAAAATCTCAACTTGTGAATGGAGTTCTTGGAGGGGAAAGGGGTTAAAAAAGAAACAGGAAAATCTACTGTTGAACAGCTTTGTTAAAATGGCCATCAAGTGTTCTGACCCCAACTGTATCTGATAGGACTAGTACTCAGAGGAGGCTCTGCTCCAGGTTTTAGAGGTGAGTTGGGTCCATCACTTCCCCCTGCCCCCGACAGCCTTATGTGGACTGAGCTGTTGTAAAGATATCCATCTTCCTGCAGTAAACAGGGAAGTATCCAGAAAGTGTTCCCTTCTCTCTGCTTCTGCTCACCTGGCCTTCCCACACATCCCCATTCCACCTTTTTGTTTACCTGTTGTTAGAAGTAAGAACATATTGCTTGATCACATTTGTTTTTCCTGAAGGAAAAATTAGCAAACTTAAATATGCCCAGGGTCAAGATCGAAAGGAAGAGACTGAAAACCCAGGTCACTGCTTTTCAGGCTTCAGTGGTTCTGAGGGGCTGAGTGGTAACAGACACATCTGCTGCAGTTGTGCTTCCCGTATGAGTAATGGTGGGGTCTGTACAGTGGGAGGCTGATCCCTGCTCACAGTGCGTGTCGTGCCTGAGGAAGCAGCAGCAGCATGATACAAACTCATGTTCAACAGTTAACAGACCCTAGTTGTAAAAGTTTGTCAGAGAGCTTTGACAGTGGTTCTTCAGGCCATGAAGGTAACAAGTGATATATACAAACAAAAAAAAAAGTTTGTTTTGGATTAAAATTTTGAGACACATTCACAGATACCTAGAAGGAAGTCATTGTTTGCAGTAAAGAAAAAAAATCATTACATCTGTAGCATTTACTTTATAGTAATGTGGATATCTGATGTTCCTTACCTTGTAATTTTAAGGAGAGATGTAAGCACTATGCCAAGCATACAGAATTTGCAAATACATTGAGCTCTGGTGTATTTCTGTTCCAGGGCATATCTTGACATAAGTTTACAAAAGTGCCATAGAGACTAGCAAAATCTGTGGCTTGAAAATGTCTATAAAACATTTCCAAGGTAATAAAATGGGAAAATCTTAGCTGTTTTACTTTCACTGTAATTCACCATCTTAAAGAATTGATGCTTCTGGCAATAAACTGGCAGAAGTGTTCATTTGGTTTGACAGTGACCCATACTGGGTCTGGGTTAACTCTTTCATCTGCTGGGTCAGTTTTCCTCTTGATAGGAAAGGGTTTCAATCAGGAATATTTGCAAAAGAACGGGTAGGCTGTGGTGTGGGAGTAGAGAAAGTTCAGGGTGGTGGAAGTGAGGAATAAAACTACATGGGACATGAGTGCTGGCTGATGACACTAAATGTTTGATCATAATTTCACAGATGCTGAAATGTTTCTTTTGAATCATTTACTAACTTTTTATCTACTAATATAATTGTCAACCCTCATGTAATAATGAAACTGAGTCACACAGGGAGTTGGTTAACTATTGTTAGTACAAACAAACAAACTGGAATGCCTTAGTCATCGTTCTTGCAAGATCTAAACAAATCAATCTCTCCACATTCCTGCAACAAAAGGTATTATGTCCACTTCTCGGAACAGTGCTATCGAGAAATGCATATTGGAGCAAAACATTTTACTTATAATTAGTCGGGGCTCACTTGGGAGCAAAGGACATGAATCCTATCAAAAGCAGCATTTTCACTTTTAACAGTTAAACTGTTTTTCGATTAGAGTTGGATAGAAGAGGATAGAAGATTTTACGGAAAATTGTGCTTGTCAGGAAACACTAGTCTCTCTTTGTTTTAATAGAAACATTTAAATAGGATGTAAAAAATGTGAAAGTCTCACTATGAAGATCTTTTCACCTTCTAGAAGGAATTTCTGGTCAAAGTTTAAAAAAAAAAATATCAACTCAGAAGCACAGATGCTCTCTTGAATGCACAGTCCATAACCTGGCAATCAGACTCCTCACAGCTCTTACCAACTCAGACCAAAAGGCTGGCTCTGGATCCTCATAACGTAGATTAGTCTGGTTAAGAGCCTAATTGCTTTTCTCGGCTGAGACAAAAACTTTCATGAAGAACTCTTTGAACGGTCTTTGTTTCCTTCAGCATTCAGTGGAAATTCTTTATCTTAATTCATGAACTATGTAAAAACAGAAAGGAAAATTTTCCTAAAATGAAGGAAGATCATGGGAATAAGGGTATGGGAATTCTCAGACTTGGGAATTAGGGCATAAATTAAATTTACCTGTTATTTCCTTCTCTCGGGTAAGCTGTACTTACCTTCCAAATAGGACTAGTAGTTTAATATGTGGAAAGGAAACTTTTTTAAGGAATTATCATATTCTGTGTAATACAAGTAATAGAGATTCCTGAGGGAGTACTTAGGAGTTTGTTGTTACACCAAATGTTTATATATACTTCAGATTTTTGTTGATACTGTAACAAAGCTTAGCAATTTCAAATACTGTACTTGAACAGCACCTGTAGTTACAAGCATTTTAGCTCTCTAATTTTTGTTCAGAGTTTACTTTTGGCTTGTCTGGTTTGTTTATTTGTAGAAAATTTTGGTCGGTTGTGTACAAGAAAGGTATTTTATCAATATTATGTACGAAGAGAAGTCCATTGCTGTGGTTGAGATCATCTGGAAGTAGAAGAATACTGCTTGTGCATCCTGTAGGACTAGTGGTGCTAATTACAAATATTGAGGAACTGTCATGGTTAAAACTGCTAAGTTTCTGTCAGTGACTGATACAGGTTTTCAACTGTCTGAGCTATGTAGGCTGCAATTCAGGGTAGACCTTTAATACAGTTAAAGACATCGGTTGCCCATGTGTTTCCCCACCTTCAGTTTATTTTATTTTAAATGAGAAATACCACTGTCGGGAATCTCTGTCAGGAAACGTGTAAATTTGGTTGCCTTTTTTTTTTTTTTTTAATATATATTTAATGAGTGGGGAAAGGTATGGGGAGAACAGATCCATGATAGTTATAAGATAAATAGAAACACAATAGGTACTTCCAGGGAACTAATTTAAGAATGTTCGAGTTTTTACATCTTTTTTTCATATTATTTATGTTGAATCCTCAAGGTTGTGTAGTCAGTGTAGCAAAAGTAACTCTTTAGTCTAATATTTTTTATTTTCTGTTGGGGGTAGCATTGCACAAAAGAGTGCTCAATTTATTTATTTTTTAATAAGCCCATAAATACATTCAGTCCTTTTTTTTTTTTTTTGTGTTGGAATGGATTTAATTTTGCTGATGAATATTTTTCTATGATACAATTTCAAGATAATCAAATTGTGCAGGAGCAGGCAGTTGCCAGATCTCCAACATATGCTGTGGAAAGAGACACTTTGCCTTGTACTGAATGGGGGTGTCTGGGCCGTATGGAAGACATGTATAGCGAAACGGCAGAATTTCTGTATAAGTTTTGTATGGGTTAATTTCAGGGAGCTATAGTTAGACATCCCTATAGGCCATATATGACTGACCTGGAAGCATGATAAATGTGCTGTGAGGTTTTTCTTTTTTCTTTTGTTTGGTTTTATTTGTTTTTAAGGTAGAAAAATGTAAAACAATTGTTCCTGTTATTCTGGTGGATTTTCTTTCAACAGAAATTTGAGCTTAGAAGGAAAAATGATATATGTTTTGAATTGCATTTATCTGTTGGTGTTATTTTTTTGTGTGTTTGTTAAGTGATATTATGAATATTGGATGTTCTGTGAAAGAAAAGGTGAGAGAAAGAAACTGTTTTATCTCAGGAAAGGTGGGGAAGAGAGCAGTTGAGATTCATGATTTCTAAAATTGTTTAGAACCTGTTCTATAGCACTCATTTACATTTACTGCTTGCATTTTCTTGCTGTAGCTTATCTTTTACTCATGTTTGCAGTATGTTGATTCAGTCAGGCCTTTTGTTATTGATGTGGATATAATGATCCTTTAGTATTTATGGAAGACATAAATGTCAACATTGTATTTGAAAGGAATTCAGAGCAAGGAATGTTTCATCTTTATGTGCATGTTTTCTACTCTGTAGGCTGCTTAGTTAAGATGTATTGTAATACTATTAAAAATGAAGTGGTGCTTTTATTGTAAGAATCAATTAATATATCCAGATATGGTGGTGCAAATGGTCTGCTTTAATCAGAAATGGTTTCTGATTCCTTCTGTGTTTCATCAGGAGACAAGGATATTTTCTTCTAGAATAACTTTTCAACAAGCTTACGCTTATTAAAAGCAGTATGTCAGCTTGTCTTCATTGGGAAGAAACTCTTACTTTGAAGATTTATGCCCCTTCTCATCTTAGTGAAAACAAGCTCTTTTTTATGCAAAGCAGCAGGACACAGTACTTGTTCATTTTACTTTGACTCAACGTATTTTACTCATCATACTTCAACTCGTTATACTACTTTGTTTCTAAAATGCTAAATTTCTTCTCACTGGAGTTTAACTTTATATCTTGGCTTGAGTTAATACAGCTTTTTACTAATGAAGAAATTATCAGTACAGCATTAGGTGGAAGAAGTGTGGAAAATACCATATAATGCAAAGGTGTGATAACAGGACTACTCTAGAAGTGAGATGTATCTCAGTAGAAAATGTCAGTGTCATCAATATAATTAAAATTGCAAAATAAACTTGTAAAAAGACTTCTAATCTTTTGGTACTTATACTTATGTACTTATACACCTTTTAATATTGCTATTGGCTACAGTTCTGCAAAATGTAGACAAATGAATATTTGTAAAAACGCATACCAACATCTTTAAAATGAAAATCATGGCTGCCTGATATACATCCTAGTGAAAGTATTAGAGTAGTAATTTCGTGACTTGTTTAAATCATAAAATAATGAAGCTGTCTTTATTTGAAGGCAGCTATTTTGCCACACAAAGGTCACAAATCAGTTTTTCACTTCATATCAGCTTTAATTTTGGATAGATAACAGAACTCTCAAGGCTGTTCAGTACATTTAATTTTGTAGATGTCTTTTCTGATGATTTTGAGATACAAATTTCTGTTTGAAGTGGACATCTAATCAAACATAATAAGCTGTTAAACTTATTGCTCTTCCTACTTATTAATCTTCAGTTTTTACTAGAGAATTGATGACTAGTGCCTCAGGATTAGGATCTGTTATTTAATTCTTCCTCTATGACAGCAAGAGAGCTTTTTAGTCCTCATCATTACTTCCTTTGACATATTCTTTCCCATTATTTATTAGATTAATTGCAAAAATACTTCTAACTGTTGAAATATGTTAGTCTTCTTACTGCTCTTTAGAGCTTAACATTAAAAAAAATACTTCAAAGTGAATGTATCTGCACTAAAATGTGAATAAATTAAGGGGTGGTAAACTTTAGCACAGAATCTGTAAAGTTGCTAAGCAATACCTTATCTCCTTCCAAAAATATAAGTCCCTGAAAAACAGGAAATACAGGTTAAGACTTTGCTTATGTTTTCTTTGGGTGATGCCTGCATATCAGTAAGGCAGTATTAAATTTGCCTTCAGCAGCATAGCAAATATTGGCTTTGGGTTCACAGTTTATGCATTTTGGGAGAGAATGCAAATAATAACTTCATACTGGAGAGAATGTCGTTCTTGTGGGTAGACACAATAGTGTGGTTCAAATGTAACCCCCCTTTTCCCCAGAGGTTTTGCACTGCTGCGCTGGGTCGATTGGCCTCGTGGTAGCAGCTTCTCCCTTTGGCAGCCGTCTGGAAATGTTCTGGGCTTGCAAGAAGACAGGAATGAATGAAAGGATCCCTGAGACCTGTGGCTGCAGCCTGCCAAGGCACTTTTTTATTCGTATGAAAGATGAAGACAGAGCACAAACAGTGACCTCTCTGCCATTTCTGTTTGTATTTCTGCATATTTCTCTTATTTTCTTATTTTAGTCTATTTCTCTTATTTTGCTGGCAGCCTTCTGAAGCCCCAGATGTTACCTGCACTTCCTTTTGTATTTTGAAGTATTAGGACTTCTATATGGTATTATTCTAAATGCAAGTGCAACAGAGTTACCACCTTGCTCTTTCAACTCTCGTTCAATCCTGAAGTGACTTCTCTCAGTGGGGAGAGAAGCTTTGTGTTCAGAGTGTCCAAATACCATCTTTAGTGTGAGCAGTTCTAAATAATATAGTGATTTTTTGAACGCTTTATTCTTGCTGGTGAAGAAGTTCGATTTTGGTATCCATTTAGCATTTTTCTTTTAACTAAACCAAAAATCCAGAAGCAGCCTAACTGTGCTTTTTAGTGTGCTCAAAAATTGCTAGTTTATTTTATTTATGCTGGTGGACTTAAAGGAGCAGAGCCTCTGCAATGTTCAGGTGAACATGTTTGGACATGGTTTCTCTGCCACTCGTGGAAGTTGTTCACACTCAGTGACCCCAGTATGTTACGTTAAACCACACAATAACTGATACAACTTTGTCCATGTATCGGGTAATTTAAGGACATTTAGCTTCCTGTTCTTCAAAAGTTTTGTGACACTTTCTTTCTTCAGTTTCCACTGGTATAATCTCTCTTTTCTGTGTAGTTCAAATCTATTACAACTCACTTCAAATTTACTTGGGCATTTAAGTTTTTCAAAAGTAGGTAACTGGAAGAAAAAACATAAAATAACTGCTTTTAAAAGTCCCTTTGGACCTGAGTTTGTTGTAGAAAGGGACAATGCTTATTTCTTGAATATCTTTAAAAGCACAGTTTATTTCTCTAAGACCCGTGTGGCAGTCCAAAGATGAAAATGTACAGGTGTACTTTGCATAATCATGATTTTTAGAGGACTATGACAGAAGATGGGTTTTACGTAAATGGTGTATGGAAGGCATTAGGAGGTTGGAATCAAGTGCTATATATTGTGGTAGAGTTTCTCAAATTTATTTTTCTGTTTCTCAGAGACATCATGATAACATACTTTGAACCTTCCATCTCCTTTGAGGGACTGTGCAATGAAGTTCGAGACATGTGCTCCTTTGACAACGAACAGCTTTTCACCATGAAGTGGATTGATGAAGAAGGTAAAGGCATACTTGATGCCTGGCCTTCTGGCAGCTCTTTAAATACATTGCTTAGCTTGCTAGCTCTCTTCATCTCTTCCTCCCCTCCTCCCTTCCCCAACATTAGATAAGCTGTATATTTTTAATGAGTCTGAGTACCGAAACAATGCCCTTGCAAATATATGTTAATAAAAAGATAGTTATTTCAAACCACTTAGTGTGGTATTTTTAAACAAATAAAAGCTAAGTGAATACCAGTATTAGGATTTATATTGGAAAGGCTTAGGAAGTGTTCCTTCATGCTGCTGAAGCAATCAGTGATTCACTTGCATTTTGAATATTCTGCACATTCTTGGTCCCTCCCATACTTAAAAGAAGACAGTGCACTGTCTTCATTTACTTTTTTTTTTTCTTTAACTGTTTTTTTTAACCTCAGGGTTAAATTCCTGAAAATATTGGAGAAGCTCTGAAAATAGTGGACTCAGTTTCAAGTAACATGTTAAGGTTTCCTTTTATTATTTTTTTTTCTCAAAATATCATGCATCTTGTGCTGAAATAATATGTAATTATGCTTATAGAAAAACAAATCAGTGACACTATGATCTGCTTGCCTCTTGGAAATATCTCATTATTATTTCCATTTGAAAACATTTGATAAACTATTTTCAGATGTAGTCTCTGAAAATATAAATATGATCAGAGATTAAAATATAGTTTTGTTTTTCTAGAATGTTACACTGAACACCTGTGAGGGAGCAATATTGAATGGCACACCACTTAGGATGAGTTTTGTATTCTCTTTTCTCTCTCCAGGAGATCCATGTACAGTTTCTTCTCAGCTGGAGCTAGAAGAAGCCTTTCGGTTGTATGAACTAAACAAGGATTCAGAGCTTCTAATTCATGGTATAGTGAAATTAAATGTGTTACTTCTGGTCTTTGTACCTACAAAAAGTGGATATTTTAACCCTGTGTTATCTATGCCTTTTGCTCTAATTCAACCTCCTCAGTGAAAGCCTACTTTGGCCTCCTGTCAGGAGGCTGCTGAAGACCACACACCAAATCTTAGCTGCTAGTACTTTATAAAAGGAGAAAAAACTTACTTTGCTGTTGGTTTATATATTAAAAAAGATGTAAATGAAATAAAGCTTCCATTTACTGAGTGCTTTCTTACACTTGCTGGTGATTAATGGTAGAATATATATTGTGCAGTGTCCTAACACTCTGTGCTTGCTCGGTGGTGTTGGTAGACAGCATCTGTGTAAGAAAAAGGAATTGGTGATAAATTTGCAGTTCATTGTCTTCCTCTTGAAGGAAGAGAACATTTTTCAGCTTCCTAATCCAGCTGGAATTTAACACTTATGTTATTTAGGCTTGGGTATCTTATGGTGTTGTAATTACAGTTTTCATTATTCCTCCCCACTCCCATTCTTCTAAGAAGTAGAAGAGAATTTCATCTGTTCCAATATATATTATTTCAATATGATTTTCAATTGCCCCCTCTCCATTTGTTTGGGTTTGATAGGCTTCTGATTAAGCCAACACAAGAGTTAATCCTCTCCATAGGCTACAAAAGTGATTTTACTTCCAAGTGTTGTGAAGGCTGAATAAGCTGAATAAACGATGTATGTGGACAAAATCCGATCTGCCATTTAGTACACTGTAATATAATAGATTTACAGCCAAGCTTTCCAAAGACTTGGAACAGTTTTTGACCGCATGAGAAAGCAGCATAATTTCTGGTTCTTAGTTACCTTCCTTAGGAAATAACTTAGTGTACTCTATTCTATGGTACTATTTTTCATGTGGTCATTGCTATGAGCAGCATAGGGATTTTGTGGCAGCTTTTTGCCTCACTTGCTGTTGCACAAAGTTTTGTTAAAATTAATCCTGTGTTATCTTCCTAAACGGTTGAATGCCTTTCAGAATCATTAGGTTCCATCCAAAGGTTTATTTCCTGTCTAAAATAAAGATTAATCTGAAGTTAATGTTTTTCTTGCAGTATTTCCTTGTGTACCAGAAAGACCTGGCATGCCTTGTCCTGGAGAAGATAGTAAGTAGTCATTTTAGTGGAGAAGTACAGAAAATCAGGAATTAAAATTTCCTTTTCTAGAATATTCTGATATTTTAAACTTTTGTCTTCTATGGTGAATAAGTATATCTTTATGAAAATAAGTATTTCAAATGTCTACAATTTAATATTTAAAAGAGTAAAAAGTCTTGCTAAACTTAAATGTTGTTTGTCATTCTGAGTCGTTGTTAATAAAGCATTTCACATTCGTGTTAAATATACATGTCTCTCTCTGCCGCCCTTGCTTTTGGCTCTTCTGACAACTTTGTTTATTCTATCCATGTTTCTTTATTATTTGCCAGTTTGCTGGATAGCTAATGTGAGCGAAGATTTATAACCAATGGCAGTGAAATGTCATATTGCCACTGAGACATCTGCAGCTAATTCATTTTGAACGGATGTTGAGCTGCTATCAAGAGTATTCTTCAAAAAATTCTAAGTCATATTAGTTAAAGGTTTTTTATTTTATTTATTTTTTTTGGCTGTTATAATATAGACTTCTATGCTCTTGATACTCATTTTATGAAAGAGCGTATATGTGTACACATGAATATGTCAGCTTGGTATCAATCTCTGATAAATATAAAATGCATACTTAAAAAAATAGCTGCATATTGGCAGTATTGGTAATGCTGATTTTTGGAAGAAAAAAAAAGAGAGCTTGTAGGCTAAATCTGAAATAAATTTGCAATTTAAAGTGTAAGTCTGTGTTCCTGTTATGCTTGTAATGGTAGGAGTAATGGTGGTGGCTGTGAATACTCCAAAACATTGGGGGATTCCTGCAAGCAGACTTAAAAAATCAGGGCATGCTCTTCAAATTCACCTTCTTTCCTTCCTTCCTTTTCCTCACATCTCCTGCCCAGGTTTAGATACGATAGTTGCACGTTTTGCATGCCAGTACTTGTATTGTTTGGACAGTTTTCCTTTCCTTGAGTCACTGTTTCTTTTAATTTTGGAAAAACTGAATTAACTTCCAGTTGATCAGGAAATTGTTAAAATTTTAAAGAAAAAAAATGAAAAATTTAAGAAAAAAGTTACTTGGAACCTTACTGTGTGTTTATGTAAGCTTGCAGGAGTGAAAAATTACTCTGCAAATGGCTTCATATAGAGGTGTTCATGGGAAGAATGCCATAGTTCTGTATCTATATTTTTATGGGTATAATCATATGTTTTTCCTCTTAGAATCCATTTATCGCCGAGGCGCCCGCCGGTGGCGAAAGCTGTATTGTGCAAATGGTCACACTTTCCAGGCCAAACGATTTAACAGGGTGAGAATCTTGGGTACTTACAGCAGTGTAACAGAGATGTCTTTCTTGTGTACTCATAGTGTTACTGCCTTGAAAGATTAGAAGGTAGATTTATTCTCAAGAAAATGGATTTTACCTGGTGTAATATCACATAACTATTCCTACTAATCATTTTTTTCATTCAAAAAAGTATCATGAAATCACTGAAGCACTTTGCTTTGGTTGTTTGCCTATAGAGGTTTCTAATCTGTAGTATTGAGACTTCTGGAAACCCTGTAGTTGCAGAAAACTTTGTTGCTAATAAACTATTAGGCACTTAAAAAAAAAAGCTTTCAAATTACTTTACCACATACTCTGAAACTGTGATACCAACTTTATAAATGCACCTTTGTACCCTGAAAATCTTTTTAGAGGGCAAACTTCAATACTGGCATTAGATGACCATGGACTTGAAGTGCATATGCAATTTCTAAGTTCCGGGAGTGAAAAAGTCTGAAAGGTGCTTAAGACACATGGACTTTTGTTTCAAACAGAGATGTTTCTGTAAACAATGTGCTTACACTGGCATGTAGTCACTTTAAAATAACAGATCACTTGTGAAGATTTTAGGAAGCAGCAATCAAAACTATTTAAATAAGGATTGGCAAGAGTTTCTACTCTATTCAAACAAAATAAAACAAAATGTGAATAGCTCAGGTTCCTTCTCAGCTTCTGTAATCTCTCATTCTCTCTAAGCTCATTAAATGTATTGTGTGCTAAGTAATGCTTGAGGTGTGTGTACCAGACCTCATCTTAAGCCTCCTTCATACCTAACTTCCAGTCTAAAGAATGCTCTGTGAAGCACTTGTTGACCTCTTTTTGGTCAAAGGCTGTCAAGGCACCATCATTTATTCATTTTCCACTCTTGCTTTGTAGGCAATGTGTTTCCATGATTCTTTCAAGTTGTTTTGTGAATGTTATTTATTGAGTGGCGATTTCCCCATTTCCTGTTACCCAAAGCCTTTGCTGTCCTGTTTTTCTCCCAACAAATCTAAGGGTTTATCTCTGCAGAGAGGTTCTGAGACATGTTACAAATCAGCATGGTCATGCCGTAGCTCGCTGATTTAACTGCACTGCTTTTGAATTGACCAGTGTTTGGCTGGGTCCATGAGCAGCCGAAGCAGCTGGCTGTGCTTGCCCTCTGTCCATGTGGTTGTACCTTTCCCACACAGCAATTGCTGCTTATTGTTCAGCTCTAACTTTGGAGCTCTTCTGTGTTGCACCTGCCTTTTCTTAAGTTACAAAGTCTCTGAAGTAGAAACATTTTTAATATAATAGCAAATGATAGGAATTTCTTTGTGCTATCCTATGTTGTTCAGTAAAGAAAATAGTTTGAAAAGTTCTTACTGTTTAGCTTTGATTTTTTTTTTTAAAATCAATTTTGTTGATTTGTCATTCTAGCGAGCTCATTGTGCCATCTGCACTGACAGAATTTGGGGTCTGGGTCGCCAGGGATATAAATGCATCAATTGTAAACTCCTTGTTCACAAGAAGTGTCACAAGCTTGTCAGTATTGAATGTGGCCGCCATACACTACAACCAGTAAGTAAAATTTATCTGAAAAGTTTTCTTTAAAAAAGCCCATTTTATACTAATGGTTTTCAAACTATCTGCAAGTAATTACTGTACATGAAACTGAAAGGCTTATCATTTTGCATAATGACTATGACACTTTACAAGAAAGTTTGGGAGTCACTATTCAGAATGACAAATACAGTGGCAAGATGGGAATGCAATTCTTGCATCTGATACTTTTTTGGTCAGAAGTAAACATAACAGACAAGGATGATGGAAATATTAGTTATGTAGTGAATATCTGCTATTTTATATCATCATAGTGAAGTACAGATAAAATTAATAACTTATATTGGGTTATTAGACTATTACCCATCTTACAGAAATGGAAAATGAGGCAAAGAGGTTGAAACTTTCTTCTTCCATGAGATTCAATTATCCTCAGTCCCTAGAAAAAAAATCAGATGAGTGCCACTTCTGAATTAATATTATTGAATATCAGACAGTTGGAAAGCTATATTTTGTGAATTCATTTGACTGACATATGCACTGCTATACTATGTAGCAGGCATTGCTGCCACTCGAATTTTTCTGTGTCTCATTTTTGTCTGCTATATTTCCCTGTCTTGTACTAAGCTGTCATTTCACCAGCTTCTGGAAACTTGTCCAAACTTTGGGAGAAATGATAAAATAAGGACTCTAATTGTTCCTTTTAATATGTATCAATTATAACAGCATCCATAATGATTGACCAGCTTTAAAATTAATGACTATATTCCTCAGGGATAATTTGTCTCTAACAATTTTTTCTTTCTCACTTGGACAGTCTGTTACAGAAAGATCCAATTATTAACTAACTAATTTCTTTTGTAAAAAACATTGTTTTGTATATTTTCAGGAACCAATAATGCCTATGGATCCATCATCAGTGCATCCAGATAATGTAGAATCAGGTAAAAGTTTTAGTCTTTTCTTTTTTTTCTGTGAGTTATTGTAAGTAGTTGAAACATGAATTTGGGGATCTAAAATGAAACAATATTTTTAAACCAAATACTTAAAAAATGCTTACTTTTGCTCAGAGAAGATGAAGAAAGTCTGCTCCTGTATTAAGGGCAATGTAAGCATAAAAATCTTTCAGTTGTCCATAACTTGCAATTCAAGAAACTACACTAAAAACTAGGAATTTTGATGCCAAGCTGCACTTTTTTTATCAGTTAGCTATGTGTTTTGAATATCTCAATTAAACACATTGATTTGCTGTGGAAAAAATAGCAGAGTCTCTACTGATGAGTATCCAAGCAGTTTAATTCCTGTTGCAATCAGAGTGTTATCACAGACATTTGAACTATTTCTAGTAACTCAGGAGGAAGGTTTGACCGAAGATACTTTCTGTGTGCAGAATTAAAATGAATTTGAATAGATCTCAAGACGCAGTACTAAGCTTTTACATGAGCAATAACTGGTGGTTTTGAGACAAAAGGGCACCAATGTTTTATTCACAATAGATGCATTTTAATTGCTGCTATCTTTGATGCAGATCTTGTGCGTGAAAATTTTAGGACAATAAAAAAAAAATACCCTTATGTCCGATAGGTCTGATTTTTTTTTTTTTTTTTTTTTTCCTTGCTCCTCTAGTGATTCCATATAATCCCTCAAGTCATGAGAGCTTGGATCATGTTGGTGAGGAAAAAGAGGTAAAATGCTACATAACAAACTGTAGTCAATATCAAGTCTGTATCTATCCTAATTTTCGGAATTAAAAAAATGATAAATGGTCAAAAACTGAAAGCTTGTATGCTATTAAAATTGGTCCGCAGTTTAATAACGCAGTTATTAAAATTGGTAAGTCTGCACACTAATTTCAAAATATCTTTATCAACAGGCGATGAGTATTAGAGAAAGTGGCAAACCTTCCTCCAGTCTGGGTCTTCAGGATTTTGATTTGCTTCGAGTTATAGGAAGAGGCAGTTACGCTAAAGTACTGCTTGTTCGATTAAAGAAAACTGAACGCATTTATGCCATGAAAGTGGTGAAAAAAGAACTTGTCAATGATGATGAGGTAAGCAAGGTTTTCTTCTATAAATTGGGCAGCTCTTTTAAAAAGTTTCTGTACATACCGCAATTGGGTAGGCAGAGGCTTCTGAGTTTGCAATTAATGGAGATGTATGCATTATACATTCACTTTCTTACAAATGATTGCCCTAAAAGTATTGTGGAAGGCTCACAAGGCTCAGTGAATATCTCAGGTTTGGTAGTCTGGTGGCTCAGGAGAGTCCTCCGGTGGTTTCTGTCATGAGCCTCAAAGCCTCAGCCTCTCCTGTCACTCACCTCTCATTGTCAGCACTATGTGCAGAAGTGCTCATGCAGAATTCAAGTGTAAGCCTGGCTTACCTCGTTATATTGGGACAGTAGTCCTTTTGCCCCTATTATTTCTGGGCTAGGAAAAATACAGATATGGACCTTCTATCACACGTTGAAGTTTGGCTTTTCATCGCAGAGGAGAATCTTGTGATATTATTTTAATTGCTCTTTAAACTGGACCTTCATTTTAACAATTTATTTGTGGCTTACAGAGTGTTAATGTATTAGTGGAAACTTGTCAGAAATTGCAACATTTGAAAGCTAAATGTCATTTTGCAAAATTTATCTTATGTTTCTTTAGGCCATTCTGAAAGGATGGAATAACTGTGGTTTATTGTCTCAGAGCTTTCCCATCCATGCCTAGTTTTATCGTGGATTCTTCTGGCATTTCTTGCTGCTACTTTATATTTATCTGCACTGTTTATCACTTATTATAGGTAAAAAGATTAATTACCAAGAATAGTTATGCAATTAGGCTAAAAGTTCAGGACATCAATGTTAGGAAGGGAAAAAAAATACTAGATTATCTCTTATTTGATGTTGGAGAACCAACATTGAATTTTTTATAAATAAAATGAGAAAGGGAAAATACTTGAAAATATTTCTGCTGTCATTAGTATTTGACCTAAGTACAATATACCTTTTCTGATTATAGCTTTTCTTAAATAGGATATTGATTGGGTTCAGACAGAGAAACACGTCTTTGAACAGGCTTCAAACCATCCTTTTCTTGTTGGATTACACTCTTGCTTCCAGACAGAAAGCAGGTAAAGGTCAGAAGATAATAAGAAAGTGCTCTTTTATTCAAAAAACAGTTGATACTACTAGGCACCTCAAAAACCTGTTTAAATCCTTTTAAGTACTGCCTAGGTATTAAAAGTAAATGTCCTATCAATCACTAGCATACTTTGAGCAAAAGACCTTGTTCATCATGTGCATGTTCCACATTAGGGAAGTAAAAGACAGTGTGAAGTACTGGTAGATGTGGAGAGAAGGATCTTATAAAGGAGAGTTGCAGCTGGCAAAAGAAAAGAGGCTTGAGAGAGATAGAAAACCCAAAGTGGGAGAAGATACTATTAGGGTGGGGGGGGAGTGGTGTGTGTTTGTTTGTTTGTTTGTTTGTTTTCATTAAAAAAAAAAAGGAAATCTGATCTGGAAGTTGCACAGATTCTCTGCAGGTGAGGAAGCATCAGAAGACACAGAAAGCATCAGAAAGTGGTGCCCAAATTTTAAAATGAAAAGCAGTGTAATAGAGTAGGAAGTAATGATATTTTTTTGGTATGTTTATCCAGAGAAATTGTTATAGATGAAAAATGTACTATTCTATATGGTGATAGTCCTCAGTATAAAGAAAATATAATTATCCTATATTCAATCTATTTAAACAGTTGTCCTTGCTGTTTAAAAGGTGACAAACTGGTGTTGGGAAGTGAGGGGAGAGGATGTTTGTAAGATATTAATAGTAATAGTCATGAACAAAGCAGACAGAGGGCATCATGAAAAAAGGAGAATGGGGGGTTATTGTGTTTTGATGTGCACATACATAAATGATGTGAATGCCTTTGTATATTTACACGCAGTAGAATGACAAACATCACTTACAATGAATTAGAAATGTGGGAAGGATAACTTGCAATTTCTTTTGCAGTAAAGGAATTATCTAGAGAAACTTGGCGAACTTGATTCTTAACTTTTGGTATTTATTGAAGGGAAGGGGGAATGGAAAAGCTAGAGAGACGGGAGGAGTAAGTGACATTGTTCCATAGTAGACATGTACCGTGTCAAACCTCGGGTGAATAAGGAAGCCTTTCAGCTCTGTATACAGCGATTTGGAACAAGCTTTTGTGTGTTTCAGGCTGTTCTTTGTTATAGAGTATGTAAATGGAGGAGATCTAATGTTTCACATGCAGAGGCAGAGAAAACTGCCCGAGGAGCATGCCAGGTATGTTTTATTTCAGTTTCTTGCATCAAAATGGTTGCTTTTTTTTTTTTTTTTTTTTTTTTTTTTTTTTTTTCCTGACACAGTGCAGTAATGCAGCGATTATGGTAACGAGCTAGCAAATCCTGTCCAGATGTTGCGGATTTAAGAAATGTGAAACTGCATCCTCATTTTGATGGTGCAAGCTATAGTGCTTTTGTTTCGAGAAAGAATGTTAATAGGAAGCACTTCAGAACTGTTTGTATTAGCATTACCCTAGATGACTTCAGCCTGGTGCAGAATATTTTTCTTAGAAAAGTGTTTACGTTGTTAAAAGATACCATTAAACTTGTTTCTTTTGCAACAACCAATACCAGCTGTCTAGGCAAATGTTGAGTTCTTGGTGCATATGCTTCATCTCAGTTGGTGAGATGAAAGGGGTGATTTCAGTAGAAATTAAGATTAATTTAAAAAAATTGAAATGACTATGTGTAGACACTTCTGCATGATTACAGGCAAATTATCCATTTTCCTGGTAAAAATAACGATGGAACACATGAGGTCCTATTTAGATAACTATCACACTACTAAGATTTTATTTGGTTTGTTGCTATTTTTTGTTTTGTTTTGTTTTCTTGAATGACTGGGGGGTTTGAGTAATTAATATCTTTTTTCTAGGTTTTATTCTGCTGAAATCAGTCTAGCATTGAACTATTTACATGAACGGGGGATAATCTACAGAGATTTAAAACTGGATAATGTGTTACTAGATTCTGAAGGACATATTAAACTCACAGATTATGGCATGTGCAAGGTAAGATGTGGTTCCTTCCCAACCTAAAATCAACAATTAAGAAATTGTCATAAATTATAGCATGCAGAGACTTAAAGTGAAATTTCAAGTTGTCTGTTTTTATGTAGTCCAGATGAGTCCTATACTCATTTCAGTGCTACAAATGACAGGAAAGGAAGAAAAATGAGAGAATAACATCAGACTGTTCAGACTGTATATGAATACTGTTTATGGTTATGCAAAACATCTGTGTTACCACAACTTGACCAGAAAGGGTCGACTGAAATAATCAAGAAAGAGGTTTGGTTTAAAAATTAGCAAGAGGTTGAATTATGTCAGTCCCTCTTTAGACTATGACTGTGACCTACTTCTGTGTAATCTCTGAGAGCAACTCGCATGGCCTAGCCTGGAATTTGGAATAGTTCTGCTGTGTGGTTGCCCTGGCAGAAAGGGGAGGCAAATTTAAACTATAAAGAAGAAGACTAAGAGTGTTCGTGTAACTGACTTTTTCCCTCCTTTGGAAAACTGTAGTTGTGGTTTCTTTTTCATCTAAAGACC
The DNA here is from genome assembly GCA_013389825.1 of Crypturellus undulatus. Taxonomy (NCBI): domain Eukaryota; kingdom Metazoa; phylum Chordata; class Aves; order Tinamiformes; family Tinamidae; genus Crypturellus; species Crypturellus undulatus. The sequence continues at coordinate 36,599 of VWPW01017419.1, read as the reverse complement.
ACAGTAGATTGCAGTAGATTTATACACAGCTCATTGTATTGAATTGTTTTCCTTGGGTATTTATTTGAGCTCATTGGCTATTCTTTTATTAAAGTGTTTAATAAGGGGTTTTAGTGGTTTAAATTCATTAAGAGATTGAACAAGTTCTCATCTGAAGAGATGCAGGGCAAACGTGGACAGGATAATGATGCTCCGTGCATGTATTTCTCTGAAAGCAGTAGTGTTTAATATTCAGTTACACACAGATTTATGCATAAATTTACTGAATCGAAAGCAGGACATTTAAATTGATACAAAATGCAGCTCTTAGCAGAGGAGGAAAGTGGAATTTCTCACTAACTGTAAAGCATTTATTTTCTCTTTATCCCTTTTTTAAAGGAGGGATTGAGGCCTGGAGACACAACCAGCACATTCTGTGGGACTCCAAACTATATTGCTCCTGAAATTCTCCGGGGAGAGGATTATGGTAATTAGAATTTCTCAGTGGTGCTGTATGACCTCCTGTCTGTCTTGTAAACTCTTACTTCAATTGCTTAATAGTATTAGAGACTATAATTCTCCATTACATAGGTAATTTATGTAATTCAACATCCTGTCTCAAAAAGTAAATAAACACTTCAAAGGCAGGGCAGGAAACAACATCTTGCCAAGCAAATGAGATAATCTGCCTTTCATGTTTTAACTTGCTTTTATCAGTCTTGCAGAAAAGCGTGAGTCCTCCAAAATTTATTATTTATTATATCATCATTATTTTAGATCTTAAGATAGCAAGTATATCATTATGATTGCCTTTGGACTTAAATATTTGACTGCTCTGACAGTAAAAGTAGATATAAGCCTTGTGGAGAGATGAAATAGTGGACATTACTTGTACAAACCTCAGTGTTAAAAGTGTAATTTTCTATGCAGTTCCTAGTTTAAATTGGATGTCTGACTGGCTCAACATCATCATCTTCTTTATCACAAACTTCCCAAGCTGAGCACACTGCATCACTAGCTACTGGAATATTTTTCTTTGATCATGAATAGTAGAATAGCCAGACGTAGCTGTATAAATGTCTGTCTGTCTACTTAATATCACGAATTACCTTCTTCCCTGTTGTCCTCTGCCCCAGATAATGTGATGTTAGGATTGATTTGGCTTAATTACATTATCTAGGCCTCTGTTAAGACTGTAACACCAATCTCTCAACTGTGCATTTTCTTCTTTTGTGCAACATACCCTCCTATCCTGTAGGCAACACAATAATAGGTGTCATAATTGTTACCCTTGCTTTATTCAGTAGTCAGTAGTGAAACAATTATTTTTGAAATATGTATTGCTTTACTTAGCCCTAAGTGTTTTCCCCTAAAAATGTTTTGCCCTAAAATGTTTTCAACGGTGTTTTGTCTTTTGGTTTTTAGGCTTCAGTGTAGACTGGTGGGCACTGGGTGTACTCATGTTTGAAATGATGGCAGGCAGGTCACCATTTGATATTGTTGGAAGCTCTGACAATCCCGATCAGAACACAGAAGACTATCTCTTTCAAGGTAAGAAGCAGTGAGTGATTATACTGGTTTAGTGCTTTGTTTCTACTGATCATGATCTAAATTCAGCTGTGCAAAGTCTGATATGAAGCTTGTTTCTTTTCAGTCATCTTGGAAAAACAGATACGAATTCCCCGATCTCTTTCTGTTAAAGCAGCAGGTGTTCTAAAGAGTTTCCTGAATAAGGTAAGGACTAATGCAGACTGTTTCAGAGATCTCAAAATATTTTTTAAACCTGTTATTTAACTTTAATATACTTTATTTGCTGTTCACAGAAGCTATAGGAAAGGTGTGAGTTTAAAATAGAATTTTATGGCAAGCAGGAGGAAGGCCTGTTATAGATATCTGTCTTAAAACCTGAAAAAATAAACTTATTCTGGGCTAAGGTGAAATTAAATGGCTTACAAATGTTCCCTTGTCCTGAACAGTTTGTCCAGTTCCCCAGGTAAAGTTTATCACTTTTTCTGAACTACAGACATCGTAGAGGTACTTATGTGAAATCAAAATGAAATCGTTTGAAACGACAGATTAGCTATGTAGTTCTTTCTTTTTCTTTGTTTTTTGTTAATTTTAAAACTTTTTTTTCTGGGATGTTAGCATTGTTTGTACATTATTCTTAGTGGTGTGCTGCTTATTTATTGTCTTAAACAACTAAGAAAGCTCCGTTTCACTTGCATAAGGGGCTTCCCATTGTTGCCTTCTTGAAGTTGATTATTTTCCATCTTTTCTGTGATACTGATGGCTGTTGTGTTACAGTCTCCTAGGAAAGAAGTCTTGCTTAAAATAATCTTCTCTAAACTGTATGTTCCAGTAGTCTGCAGTTACTATTCTGAGATTGCTGGTATAGTCAGACAGCCTGTTTAGGAGGGAAAGAAAGAGACAGATCTAAGCAAGATTCCTCTGAAACTTACAGGATGTTTAAGCAGATCTGAAAAAGGATGAGGTGATTTCTTATATACAATTCAATTACTGACTTCCATATTTTCCTGCCTGTTTCTTAAGACAAAGTGGAAGTTTCCAAAATAATCGTAACTTGCTTACAAGGTGCACTTAAGAATTCTTGTCTTCCATTTCTCATGGAATTTGAAGCATTTATGTTTTATTATTGTGTAGGCCTTGGCACCCATTTAGATATATTTTCTTTGCACAGGATCCAAAGGAGCGTTTAGGCTGCCATCCTCAGACGGGATTTGCAGATATTCAGGGGCATCCATTTTTTCGCAATGTTGATTGGGATTTGGTATGTGAATTCTTACTGATTTATTTTTTCATACACTGTGATGGTTTGCCAATTTGTAGGCTAAGGAATGACAAGAAAAAAAAAAAAACACAACCCCCAAGCTTCTAACTGGTTTATTACAGTGATAATGCAGAATATTTTAACCCTTTTACATTAGGTAAAATGGGTAAATGTAGTGTTTGTAAAAAGTACACAAAAAATGAACAGTTAATTCCTGCCTTGTTTGAAAATAATTAATAAATTGTAACCCAGTCTTGGTGTCACTAAATGTCTTTTTAGATGGAGCAAAAGCAAGTAGTTCCTCCATTTAAACCAAATATATCTGGAGAATTTGGTCTGGATAACTTTGATTCCCAATTCACCAATGAACCTGTGCAGCTCACTCCAGATGATGAGTAAGTAATGCAGAATTTAAGCAAATAATTTGTTTAAGTCAGTGGAGAAGTTACAAGACTTCATTTGACTACACCTACTTATAGTTCAGAGTTTATGTAAAGAAGTAAATAACATTTTCTCATTGTTAGTTTGGAATATTCCATCTTGTGATTTCAAGATTGACTTAGTATAGACTGCTTAAATGTACTGTGGCATGATATAAAAATCAGCTAACAGTGGGGAAGCTGCTATAAAGAATTTGAGTTCAAGGAAGGATGAATAAGTGCTATTTTACAAGTTTTATTGGTATCATCTGCAAGTAACAGATGTGTGAAAGAAAAGACCTGTTTTGCCATGTGGCTTTCTTCTGCACTACTTAAGTCATGACATTTCTAGAATGTGGAGTTCACATTGAATTTTTCTTGAGTGTTGTGCAAGAAAACATGCTTTTTGGAGGTGTGTAGGCGTAGGAGGGCCTTACCCAGGTATTTTAGTTAGTACTAATTAAAGTAAGGTTGTCCTGATTAAAAAAGGTTGATAGGATGCAAGATAATGTATGTGATTCTGGTAGTGGAGTTGGGACTCCCCTCGCCGTGATTTGGGTAGGTGCGAAACGGACTCTCTAGCGTGAGTGAACCCCTCTTGTATATGTTTAGGAATTCTTCAAGGTTCTGTATAATGTATGCATAATACAGAAAGAGGAACAGTGAATGGTAAATGTTCATTGTGAGCTTTATTCAGGTCTGAGATCTGATCTCCTCCTTCATCCCTTTGTAAATGTATAATATTTCAGCAGAAGCTAAAAAAGATGCTAATTGAAGAGTAGTATCACCTCCTATTGTTTTAATCTTTCACAAAAATGAAAAGTTCTACAAACCTTAGGGTGCTTTGTGCAGAAAATGCAGGCATGGGAGTAATCAAGTCATTGCTTGTGAGTGGTTTTGTGTTTTGTTACCTGTAGACTAGAAAAAAACAGCAATATTTGAAAGGAAGCAGAGGGACAGACGGGCACAAGAGAGGGGAAATTTTTCAATTGCAATTGACTATAGACGTTTAAATTTTAAGACAAAGTATCAATTAATATTGCTACATTTTAACATTGAGTTAACCTTTTTTTTTTTTTTTTTTTTTTTTTTAATCTTAATAGTGATATTGTGAAGAAGATTGACCAGTCTGAATTTGAAGGCTTTGAATATATAAATCCTCTTTTGATGTCAGCTGAGGAATGTGTCTGAATTATCTGTTTCTGGACTGTGCCAATTGCTACTGTTTGTTTCTGCATGGATAAATATCTCTTCATTTGATGCAGTTGCATAAAACAAATAACTAAATATCTTACTCTTGCCACCTAGTGTGGATTATTCACTACTTTCTTTTGGTATTTGTCATCCTGAACAGTTGTTATATTGAACCTTGGGCTGCCAGAAGGTGAAATCTGTAAATTTCCCCATAGTCTTGCCAAACTTGAATTTTAATATAGAAGTTGATCTGTAGAATTCCTGACTGAGCAAGGAGATCTGGCTGTGTAGTTAGCCAGTGCAGCATTCTGTTAAAGGAAACTTTTGTTACTGCTTTAAGAATACAAACTGCATTAGGGAACATACTAAATATTCCTAAAGGGCTTCTATTTTTGCAGCAAGACAAATAAGACCTCATGACTTCGTAGTGCTAAATCTGTCCTATCTGAACATCTGATTTCTGTGTTCTCTTTTGACTCCAAAAGTTCCAGGTAAATTATTGCCCTTTAGATTTAAATGACAGTAAGGAGAACAGTTTTTAAACTCCATAGGTCAAGAATGACTGTCTTCATAGTGTGTATTGATTCTATCTGAAAAGGAGATTATTAACTCAATGATAGAACGAGTAGGTTTTGCTACTGAATTACACACTATGAATTGTACGTGGCTTTTGACATTTGAACAGCGAGTGCCTTTCTGAGCCTGTCCCTTTCAGCAAGGGTTGTACGTGATGTAAAGTGTCAGTTTAAATGGAATTCAGTTAATACTTTTTAAAATTAAAATCTGTAGAGTGTAAATTAGCAGAAATTGGCAGCTAATTTTGAAGAATGTAGGACCTCATGCTATTATTTATTGCTTTTACATTTTCTGTCTTACTGTATGGGTATGTTACAGCAATGGTCTAGACAAGGGCATTGTTTCCTATTATCTTATTGCCATACTGCTGGCAAGGCATTCTACTTTGCCAGTGGGAAAAGCACATCTGGAAAAAAATAGGTGCTGTCCACAATGACTCCCTTAACTTTTTCCTTTATATATAGTAATTTGTAATCACAATCAAACCTTAAGTATTGGTAGTAAACTCAAAAGTTAGAAATAAAGCAATTGGTTGGAGTAAATAGAACAATTCAAAATAGGAGATAATGGTGGAGTGATTCTTACATTTCATATTGGTGAACAGTGTAATATACAAGCACAGATAATTCTTATTTTTAATGTTTGAGGAATACTCTTGAATGTCTTAGACTGGAGAAATGCCAAAAGTACCACTTTTCTGTGGGAAGGGGAGGGAAGGATTTAAAAGACACTGAAGAAAATCTGTATTACATAATGAAAAATTGTAAGGTAAGATACCTATTGGTGAAAGTGAATTTAACTATATGTAAACACTAGTTAGAAAACTTTAGATAAAGCTTTTAATAAGATTTTTGCTTGGTCAGTGTCTTTCCTTGAAAATATGTGGTGAACCTATATTTGTAGCACATCTTCCTTTTTTTTTCTTTTGATTTATATATTGGTGATACTTGGCAATGAGTAGCAAATTCTTCTAAAAGTATTAGGCCAAATTTTCAAAACAAGGGAGTGAGCCTCCATTCTAGGAGAGCTTTGATCCTCCACATTGTTGACAATCAGATTCCCATAGACACCTCAAATTATGTATTTTCAGACATAAAGTAGTGGAGTAAAACCTATGTTTAAAGAGTGGCTAATGACTAACACTCATTTCCTGTGAAATGAACTTGGTGCAGTTTTTAAACTGTGGTTAACACTGAAGTGCTTAGACATCTTCCTCTGCCCACATGGTTTAGCTTGGTTTAGGCTTCAGGATTTCACTGAAATTAAACTTTGAAGTTACTTAAAAAATCCCTCTCTACAGTGGTTTAATTTCATGTGGATTATTAGATAAAGTGACTTTATAGAGGGAAGTGCATTTCTGCTGTTCATCAGAAAAGTATAATACACTGTCTTCTGTGTTTAAAGCAAAAATTATTTTTTATAAATACTGTTTCAAAAAAAACTTTGTTTCTAACCATTAAGAATGTCACTGAGTTAGCAATGATAGGCATGTTAAGTGACTTAATCCACTTAAAAAACGTTGTTTTCATTTTCTCCAAAGTGCCATGATGTTAACATGTATATTTCAGTGTTGAACATATAGCAGCTGTTATAAATACTCAGAAGGGAAACTGGGTGTAAACCATCAAGTGTGGTCTTTGCAGAAAGTGTCTGCATCAGAAGCCTGATGTGTCTGTGTGGAGTAACCTCCTTTTTTTATATATGAACTTGGTTCTTATGGGTGCTCTGCTAGTAAATAGTGTTGCTACTATTTTCCCATTTCACATGGAACGTGGTCTTCAACATTATTGTGTAATCACTCCTTTTATTTGTGTACACTTTTTACTTTAAATAAAACATTTATATTAGGCCTCTGTGTATTAACCTCAGAAAAAAATGCTGTGAAATGTTTAGCTTTGCTTGGGATTACTTGGATTACTTGGATGGCCCTTATATCTCCAGCTCCCACAGAAGGAGTGTTATTTAATCTGACCAGTGGCTCTCAGGGTGTGGTTTTACTTTCCTTTTTTTGTTTTCTTTTCTTAGAAAAGACAGTGCTGCTTGTCCCCCGCAACTCAAGCAAGGCAGCCTCCTGTCTGGGGTTCCCACACAGGTCTCAAGAGTGTGAGTCCCTCTCTAACATACTTGGGCCAGCCTCGTTTCATCTTTCTACACGAGGAAACATCACTGCAGGTTTTCGATTGATTCAGCTTTCCTTTCAACACCAGTGTTGAAACAGGGCCAACTTAGTGAGGCTTTCAGGAGCTGTGCGGATGCAAACAGCTTCCAGTAGAATATGAAATGAAACTCTGGCTGCTTTGTCCAAAGATGTTTTAGGTGAAACTTCTAAGATGTCATTTCACCTGTGAGAGCTGGGGCTTGGGAGTTTACAGCCCCATTGCTGCTGCTGTATTTATTTCTGTGTGATTTCTCTTTGTTTCTCTAATTCCTCCTCCATATTCTTCCAGATTTGTGATACAGAAGGCAAGGGCACTTGCCCAATACCGTTACACATACACTATTTTAATATCCGTACCTCTATATTCTAAAAGAGATTTCTTTTAAAAGCTGGCTTATTAGAATTATATATCAGCATCCTTATACAAATGCCACAGATGGATGCACGTTTTAATTGCCTAACCTCTGAACACATATAGAAATATGTGACTGTTCTTTGTTCAGTCTGAACAGTTGTTTATATTAAGACTCTGTTTAATAAAAAAAAAAAATGTATATACGTGGTAACTTAATTACTAATCTTTTATTTTCATTTTATGATTGTCTTCATGGTGTTTAAGCAAGAGACGGATATCTCAAATTACTTACAAATAAATTATGTTTTCTGGAGAAGAGCGAGTGAAGGATTGGGTTCCCTTTCAGAAGAGGGGAATTGCACTGAATCTTGTATTTTCTTGACAAGACCTTAAACATTTTAAGGCTTTTTTTTCTCCTGCTTATGTTTCAGAGTGATCCAAACTACACACTTGAAATATGTGGTCTTGTCAATATGCATTTAGGCACCAAAGATGGAAGACAGAGAAGGGCCTCTCTTTGTGGCTTTTGTGGGAAGGGGGCTTTCTCAGATATAAATAGAACCAGAAGTCTGAGTATCTGTATTTCCCTGTTAAGCTTGCAGAAGGTGTCTGAGCTTGTATCACTTTTTAAATGGATTCTCCAAACATCTAGCTAAATGTGAATTTTGATCAAAATTTTCGATGGTAAAACTAAGTCACATTCTCATTCTTCATTGAATGCAGTGTTTTGTACGTAACTATTCCGTAACTTGTCCTGTAAGTTCAACTTTTTGCAGCAAGTTCTTTAATAAGGTATCTATAATACATCATATCTACATTACTTAGTCTGTCATAGGATGTTTCACAAATATATCAAGACTGATCTTCAATATTGTAGCCTAAAATTAATGATTACTGCTAAAATGACTTATTTTTGCATAAAATGTGTATGTTAGTGTTTTTCAGGAAGAAAACACAATTTTTGTCCTTTGGACAGTGTTAAATTGCACTGTATTAATTTTAGGGTGGCATGTACGGAAAGAAACATTAAAACCCTTTTTTCCCCTTTCTACAAAAAAACCCATAAATGTGCAACTTGAATCTTATTCGTAAAAGTGTGACAAAATTCTTTACACGTTTAGCAGTTTGACAACAAGTTAATATCTGTGTTAAACAGCACAACTGAAAGATCATTTTATTTTAAGTCTTGATATGTTTTTTGGCACTTTGTTTTTTATGCAGTAGTTGAAGGGATTTTTTTTAATTTGCACTTAGAAATGCAAATTTGTCTCACTTGCTTTTCTTCCTAGTGTGCGAGTAGAAGAGGTATCACCCCCAGAGACTGTCAAAGGTGGCCTGCAAGGAATTCAGGGAAGTTGTCAGGGAAGAGCAGCACTCTAACACCTTTACTCTAGGATATTTTGGAGGCATGGATTTTCCAATATGTTCTGCGTACTATTATTTTAGAAATATATGAAATGATACATTTTCTGGGGAATCAATGGTTTATTATTTCTTTCATTATTACTATATTTCTCTTTTTGATTTTCACTGGAAATAAAACTTTTGTGGTCATTTCTTAGTTGTCAAGTTGAAATAGGATTTTTTTTATCTTTTAAAATAATAATCTGTTCCTTGGGAGCAGACCTGAAAGAGTAAAGACAGAAATTCTGTATGCTTTGCTTTGCTTTTAAAGCTAAGCTGCTTTATTTAAACAGCTAAATGTGCTAAATGTGAGTTATGCAGTAAGACAACCTTAAATGTTAGTTTAATCAGATTCCAAAAAACTTGAACACTTCTTGAAACTCCAGAAAGGTTAGTAATAAAAGTAAAATCCTCCCCCAGGCTCTGTTGGTGCAGTTTATTAAGTACTGAAAAAATCTGTAGTGAAGGTTTTAGTTTAGTTACATTGTATCTAAGGTACCAAATGCTTTTCACAGTCAACCCTCAAGGTTCCAGGTAGAATTTGCATGTGTTTTATCCTCTGCCTAGTGTCTTAGGCTGCATGATTGCCGTAACCCTGTATCAGCACCTTTGTTAAAACACAGAAGCTACCAAAATATGCATCTTGAAATGAAAAATGAAGATTTTTTTAAAAAACTCAAAAGAATATCTTTAAATTCCTAAGTTTATGTACCATGGTTATGTATAATACCCACCTACAAATGTTGTCTGACTTATGTCAGATTATTGCAGCTGCGATGCTACGGATCTTGCATATTCTTGAGTTATTCACAATTGAAATATTCATTTCAATGGTTGGCATTTCAATGGTTGGCTGTTTGGGAGGAAATTTTTCATCAAACTCTAAACTCTTACAGGGTAGAAAAGAGACAGATTGATTAGATAATAGAAGTATTGGTCAGTGTTTTTCAAGATAAGCACCCCAAACTGGTAGATTCACTAATCTTTTTATTCCACTATAATGCTGTGGCTATTAATCCTGAATATATATTTAATAAGTACAGATTGTTTTGTATTCTTCCAGGTACATATTTCCATAACATTATCTGCTGCCCTGGCTTCATATGTTTTACTGTGGATGATTAAATTTAAACACAGGCAACTGACGTAAATAAATGCACTCTAGCATTTCCTCCACCACTTTCCCTGTCTCATGCACATCCTTCTTGCCCTGTGTGAAAGGAGTTTGTGTTTTCATGCAAGGCTAGCAACCGTGCTCCTGCCCTGTGCTGCTTTGCAGCTTGCACTGCTTAACTGTAAATGGAGAAAAAAATCAGTCTCTATAAAATCATTACAGGAAAGTCTCCTCTTTTAACGGCTGCAGAAGCTTGTGTGTGATATAGCAGCTAAAAGACGAGATGATGCTTGCACAGTTCTATGTAATTCTGTTTTGCTGCAGGCTAGAAAACAGCATTTAAAAATGTATGAGGGTAGTACTGCACATTACTGCACACTTAGAATTCACTTAAATCCAGTTATAACACTTTCCTACTATTAAAAGTAAAAAAAGACTAGATAAAAGCTGCACGTTGAGGTGGCATGACCTGTGTTTATGAACTACAGGGTGCTGCTAGATCAAATGAACCTCACTCAGATGCAAAGATGAACCAAGGCTTACGGTCCTGCATCCATGGAACTTGGACTTCAATGCACAGGTTCTGTTCGGAGTGAATCTCAAGTGTCTGGACAGTACTGAGGTATCAATCTTGGTCATCTTTTGGCTCATAAAATGCAATTGTGCATAAGCCTCTGATTGCAATCTATAGACTTCAGCTGTGGTTCTGCTGCTACTGCTGAGTTGCGGAGGAAGTCTGGCAGAAAGAGCTAAAAATAGTAGGGTAAACATAAGTAAGGAGGAATGTACTCCCCATAATGATGGTAGTTAATATGATAAATGCTCCCTGAAGTGCAGCTGAGTCAATCTCTGGTGGCTTATAATAAAAGTAGAGAAGCAAGAAGAGGGTAGAAGAGGACAAAGAATGGAGTACAAAAGGGACTAAAAAAAAAAAGTTTCTTCAATACTTGTGTTGTTCTCAAAGGCTAAATTTTGGTTGCGATTTTTGGACAGCTTTTATCTTTACTTTTGCATATGTGGAATGGCCTCCTCCGTCTTCCTTTCCTTCTCCTCTCTATGGTCTATGAAAAGGCAAGTTGTGTTTTTCTACATGTGCATTTCCCTGGCATTTGATGGCCTGTTTCAAGCAGCTGAGACAGGACAGGAAAAGAGTGCTCTAAATTTCAAGTAATTGGGGGGTTTATGTGCTTAAGCCAAGGCACGGCTTCTCGCTGAGCCCCTTTGTTTGCCGGGAAGCTTCATTCCTGCCCCAAAAGCTGCAATATGGCAGCAGCCAAACACAGACTTTGGGATGACACCTCCTGCTGGATGTAAAAATCGAGGTCAAACTCTCCCACGTTTACACTTCTTCCATCTTTACCTGAATTTTTTTAATAAGAGAAAGGTCTAGTGCTGCTTTTTTTTTTTTTTCCCAGACTTGGGGAAATCAATGCAACCGCTGCTGTCGTTAGGGTGGCAGAATTACCGTTAAAGCCCAGGCCCCGCTGCCTGCACCGTCCCCTCCGCCCTGTTCCCCCGCTCGCCCCCGCGCTGTTGGTTTTGTCGCCGCGAGCTCTCACGGGCGCCGCGGGGAGCCGCCTCCCGCTCCGGCCGTGACCGCCGAGCACGGAGGGCAGAACCCGGCCGTGAAACCCCCCCGGGCGGGCGCGAGCAGAGCCGTCCCCGCGGTTAGCGCCGCTCCACGCCGGCACCTTCGCTCCGCTCGAGGGTGTTCTCGGCCCCCGACGCTCTTCGCGCGCTTCTCCCTCACGTTTAGCCGCTCGCTCTCACACACCCCCCTCCCAAGCGGCGCCTCATGAGGCGACGGCGGGCGCCGAGACGCGGCTCCCCGCGCCGACATGGCGCCGCCGGGCAGGGCCCCCGCGG
>VWPW01017419.1:0-24252 GCA_013389825.1 Crypturellus undulatus | reverse complement strand
AAGCGGCGCCGCCGGCGCGCGGGGGAGCGGCGAGTGGAGCCGCCCGCGCGGGGGAGCCGCGCGCTGCCCGCGCTGCCGCCTCCTCACCGGCTTCATTTTTTTTTATTCTTTTCGTTGTTCTTTTATTTTTCCCCTCTTTTCCCCCTCCTTTCCCCCCGCCTTTTCTTCTCCATTCTCCCCCCCCCCTTTTTTTTTTCCATTTTTCCTTTTTTTCTTCCCTTCTCCCTCTTCACCTCCGCGGAAGGGAGCCGCTTCCCCACTCGTGCTCTCCTGCCCACTCCGTGGGCTTGGCCGACCCGTGTCCCCCCCTGCGCCAGGGCTGGCGGCTTATGGCACGGAGCCCTCTGTGTGCCCTCCCGTGTGCCATCCCCGGCGGCGCTTCCCGCTCCCGCCACACGCTCCTGTCGTGGCTGAACGGTCACTCACACCCTCTCTGTGTCCCTCTTTTCCAGGTTATCCGGAGGCCTTGACAGAACCACGTATCCAGCGCGAGATGTGCGGTTAGCCTATGGCCTGGGTCGTGTTTACATTGCTAGAAACTCAGGGTGGGGAAAGTCTGGCGCCGGGGACATCCCTGCTAAAGGTGACTCAAGGGACATTCATTTTTTCCCCCAGCAATCTGTCACAGCCTTTAGTTTTGGGGTTTTTTTGGTGAGCTGCCATAGTCCCTTCAGTGGAGGTGGAGGCGCAAACTTGGCCGCACAAGAAAGGAAGCCCTTAAGCCTGTGTGTGAGCCCTTAGACCGGCTGCAGGAAGGTGAATAAAATTTTCACGCAACTTAAACAGCGTTTTGGATCAGTTGCATTGGGATTGGCACTCTTCAGACTAAGGCTTGTGGGCATTTTTTTCTTTTTAAATATTTAAACAGAGACTTGTTTGAAAAGCCAGTATGCTTTTTAAAAAGGGGAAAAGAAGTGCTCGAGGATGGATGCTCATGTGTCAGCTCATCATTTTTTACTGAATGACTATAGAAAACCGCTGTGCAAACTACTGAGTAGGCTGTAAAGAAAATCCTTTTATATGCATATTGCAGTGTGTTTTTTATAAAAGCAAATTGAGCAAATAATTTTAAACCTAGAAGAAAAATTTGTTTAACCTCTCCATTCTTATTTCTATGGTATTACATGCAAAATGAGTTACAGTTTTTACTTCCTGGAGGCTGAAAGATTAACTTCTTGCTGAAAGGGCGCCAAACTTGGCGTGCGTGAGGCAATCAGATCAGGCAAATTTATTTTTGTATTAGCAAGCAGGAAGATGCACACTGAAGATTTGCTTGATTAAAACTTCTGGTGTTTAGCAATGGAAAGCCCACAAACAAACTTCCATCTAGGTCTAGGTGCAGACCAGAAAAGGACTGGGATCCAAGAGGATGGGAGTCCTCCAGCAAAAAAAGTAATGACGGAAATGCACGTAAATAGCAAAGTACGAGTTGTAATAAATAAACTGCCCACGATAAAGAAGGAAAACTTGGATGAATATGATGGAACTTCTGTGGAGGCTGATGGGGAAATCGCCAAGCCAAATAATACTTCGATGTCCGAGCCTTTGAATTTAAATCCAGGTTTGAAGCACACGCTGGCACAGTTCCACTTAAGCAGCCAGAGTTCACTAGGTGGACCGGCCGCTTTTTCAGCTCGTCATTCCCAGGAAAGTATGTCACCCACTGTCTTCCTGCCTCTCCCATCACCACAAATACTTTCTGGTCCGCTGCTCATTCCTCCCGACAGCTCCACCGAACTCACTCAGACTCTCTTGGAGGGGGAATCTATTTCTTGTTTCAAGGTTGGAGGAGAAAAGAGACTCTGCCTGCCTCAAGTTTTGAATTCGGTGCTGCGAGACTTCTCGTTGCAGCAGATTAATACCGTGTGTGACGAGCTGTATATTTATTGCTCGAGGTGCACGTCCGACCAGCTTCACATCCTGAAGGTTTTGGGAATTCTTCCGTTCAACGCTCCGTCCTGCGGGCTCATCACGCTCACCGATGCTCAGAGGCTATGCAACGCTTTGCTGCGTCCACGCACTTTTCCTCAAAACGGCAGCTTTCTGCCCGCCAAGAACACACTGGCCCAGCTGAAGGAGTCTGGCAGTGCCTTTGAGGTAGAGCACGAGTGCTTGGGCAAGTGCCAGGGGCTGTTTGCACCTCAGTTCTACCTGCAGCCGGATGATCCGTGTATCCAGTGCTTGGAGTGCTACGGCATGTTTTCGCCCCAGACTTTCGTGATGCATTCGCATAGATCCCCCGATAAAAGGACCTGCCACTGGGGTTTTGAATCGGCCAAGTGGCACTGCTACCTTCACATTAACCAAAAATACTTGGGAACGTCGGAGGAGAGGGAGCTGAAGCATCTCTTGGAGGAAATGAAGGAGAAATTCAGCGAGAAAAATCAGAAAAGAACTCGATCCAAAGTAAGTTCACCTACTCTCATGAAACTCCTGAATCTCTTTCTGGTAACAAGTAAATATTTATCTTAGAAGCCTGTTGTTTGTCTTTGTAAATGTGAATGTTTGTCAAATGAAGCGTAAGTTAAATTTATGAGAGTTCTCCACTCAGATTGAGAGCTGCAGTGATTTCTTTCCTCTTTGAGCTTTAAACAATGTCAATCTTGTTTGGTCTTGTTGGGTTTTGTTATTTTCTTAAAGTATGCAGTCCCTGGAAAAATGTAGAGCTATTGTGGAAATTTTCTTTCTCCCGTATGACCTTTGAGTGTGTTGTTTTAAACTGCGTGTTGCAGCAGCTGAGCAAAGCAGAAAGGAGCTTGAAAATCAAGTATTGTAAATGGGTTCTACATTTGTTATTTTAACTCCAGTGCATGCATATGCCGTGTATGGCTACCTGGCTTGCAAGCCACCCAGTGACATCTCATGACTTTGCATATAGGGTAATGGCACATTGATAAGTTGCTATTTAAAAGCTCTAAGTCTGCTTGTCCAGTAATAGATTAATGTTAAGCAGACTGTATAGAGAAATATGATGAAAGAAAGGGTTTTTAAATCACTTCAAGTAATGAGCTGCAGGACAAATGCCAAGAATGGGCATTGCGAGTTATTTTTTTCCTAAAAATGCAGTTTATATTTTACCATAGAGAGCTGCTCATTTAAATAAAAGACATGCACCAGAAAAATATTGAATGTTTCTGGGGAAATTATTGTATTATGCTCAAGGAAGAAGATTTTAAGGGTAAATTTAAGGGGAAATGATAAAAGTCTCGGATATGGTATATTTCCTCATGCCTAACTTGCTGGAGGTGCAGAAAAGTTCATAGCAAGGGGACTTCACCTTCTGATAGACTATCATGACAGTCTTAATTCCTGCAATGCCAGTACAGGTCATATGCAGTGCTACAGAGTTTGCAGTGGGGAAGTAGTCTTATGTATTCATTCCCGCAGGACCTTTCATGCTGTAGACATTGAAGAGATGTTATCATTTCACCTGTCTTTTGATCTGCCTGCAGGAGGTTCAGAAACAGGAAAGATCTCATGGCCAGGAGTCTATTACCATGCAGCCAGAAGCAGGATTCTGGGAATGAATATGGAGGATTATTTCCCATATTGCATCCACAATATTATTTTTTCTTTGAATAGATTATGTTTTATAATATGTTTATAATAGATTATGTTATAGGTCAGGTCTGAACAAAAGGGAAAAATATTTTCTGAAGCCTTATGTTAAAGACCCACGTGGTTCTTTCTTTTAGAGCAGCATATGAAATCAGAATGATAGATAAGCTCCATGAAAATTTGGAAAAAAAAAAAACATAAAATGATGAAATGACTAATTTTTCCATTTTTGGGAGGGAAGGAGAGAGAGAGAGAGAAGTGTCTCATAGGTATTCACCTGGAAAGTATAGAAGATGAAAATATTTTAATAGGTCAGAGTTTGGAGCAACGCCTCTGACCCCTTGTTCTGAGGAAGCCTGTGATGTTCAGTAGTCTTGTCTTTTCCTGTCTTTTCCTGTGGCATGAGAGGTATTAGATAGAGTGTATGGACGTTACCTTTTCTTATACTCTTAGGCAAATGTCTTTGTAGGATATTCTGTGTGCTGTTCTATTGCCTTTTTGCCTTCTTTGTAGAAAAGCAGTAAATACTCTCAAGTTTGAGACACCTTTGAGGTTATCTTGAAGAGTCCAAGAAGAACAGTTGCCCTTGGCCAACTATCCCTCCCTCTATTTTAGTGATAAAAATAACAGATGGAAGTAATAGCTTGTATGTAAAATAAGACCTAAAGCAGAAATGAGATACTCCAATGTGGTAATAATAATTAATGAAATTGCCTTTCTCCTTCGCTCTCAGTTTACTCACCTCACAGTATAAGTATGCTTTGGCTCTTGATGTTTTAAGAGTAGACAATGTATGTCCTTGCAGCTACGCTTACAAAAGTTAGTTCCTTTCTCTCCCTCGTGGTAATAAAAGAGCTATAAGTAGCGTATTTGATGGTCATCAAGTTTCTCATCTTATGGTGATCCCTGGTCCTCCTCATGGAAACAACCCTCACCGAATCTCTGACATTGTCTTTTGTGAGAGACCCTCATTCTCTTTGCCTTTGCGACAGGTCCTGATAATCCCTCTGTGCTACGACTTTGTCTTGCTGCTTCAGCTAGTTCTTTGAGTTGATCATTATACTTGCAAGGTGTACAGTTAACATTTCTTCTGAATATTTCTATAAATTCTATCAGTGCTTTAAAAACTACTGCCTTAAATGATTGCACAGAAACTACCTGTCCATTTCTATTGAACTATCTTTCCACTAAGCTTTTATCAGTTTTTCTTTCATTCACCTGGCAAATCTTGTAAGAAATATACAGAGTAAGATTTCTGGGAATAGAAAGGGGCTCAGAGTTACTAGTTTGCATAATGGCCAGACCAGAGATTTTCTTTCTAATCCCTGACTGAAGCTTTGAGCATAGTCATAATACAACTCTGTGTTATGACTATCTTCTCAGTTTGAGATGGAATTTTTTTTTAATTAAGTTTCTGGATTACCTTAAATAATAGCTCGTATTACTGGCTTTGGAGGAAAAAGTAAAANGTAAAAATAAAAAAAAAAACAGTAATAAAGATTTTGGAGAAAAAAAAAAAAAAAAAAAAAAAAAAAAAAAAAAAAAAAAAAAAGTAAAACTTTTTTTTTTTTCTTGTAGACTTTGCACACAGATTAAGTGGAAGTAATTGTAAATTTACCAGTTTGGATATATCATGTCTGTATAATAACTTAAGAACATTTAAACTAAACAGATACTTTGGTAGCAATATATACATGTGCATTTAGAAATAAAAACGTCTTTATTCTACTAATCTAGATGATGAAGTAAGAATCATATGTTAGAAAAAAGGTTTCATATTCATTTCAGATTAATTTTAATTTTCTAAGTAAATTTTTTAGATTTTTTTTTGAAACAGCACTAACTGAGCAAAGAAATCAATTTCCATTTGAAATAGGTGGTAAAGTAAGTATTCTGAAATAATAACTTGAAAATACAGATCATCTGATATATGATTACATATATAAATATAAAAACATGTTAAAATATCAGTCCTAAAAGCTGAAAAGGTTGCAATTTAGAAATACTGTGGGTTGAAATTGGGTTTTCATATAGTAGTTGTGGTATAACTAGAGGAATTTATGTGCAATATTTAGATTATTAGTTTTTAGAGAATAAGCAGAAAGAGGTTGAAATGGGTTTCGGATGAGGCCATTTATTCTAGAGATTATTCAGTTTATTTCTAATCTTCCTTATTTAAACATTCAATTATGATTTTATTAACTTGGAGCTTAGCTTCCTTGTGCCCTCACTCATTTATATCTGTTCTGGAACTGATCTGAGGGAACACAGGCATGGAGTTAAATTTAATTTTCTTTGCTAGAGCTGAATTTCCAAGACAGGAAGTTTTCACCATAATGTTGGCACTGGGATTTGCTCTTTGTCGTGGTCAAATGGCAGTCAACTCTGCAGGGCTTGGAACCAGCTCCATGGTTCTGACCGGGTGTTCACTGAATGCCAAAGATAAAACTCATGATGATTCCTTTCAGGGTGTGAAATAAACTTTTCTGAGCATATATTATGTTCATGAAACCTTTGAAGATGTTTAGATGATAGATGATTTTTTTTTAGGTAAGCTATTTTTGTTTTCCCCAAATCCATTATTATGCATTATATTTTTGGAATTTTCATTTTGTGTAGACGTCCTCCCAATTTCCAAGGATACTGTAATATAGTGAAATTAAAAATTGATTCCTTAGTTGTGAACGTCTTTCATAGATACAATGAAATGCCTTTCTCATGAAAGTATGTTCGAAGTGCACCTGAAATTTTTTTAATGATTATTTACTCCAAAAAAAGAGGAATAAAAATTCTTATTCACATGTGAAATATGTAGATGACTTAAGGTGTTGTATTCTGATATATGAGAAGTTGCTGTTGGTACTGCAAAAGGAAATAGAGTTGTCATGTCAATGCAGTAGCTTTGCCTGTTTCTGTAGTTAAAATTCTTAATTAATTTCTGCGTTCTGTAACAAGAGTAATTACTTCATTTTATTTATAGATTTTGCTTTGTAATAAAGTATCTGTCAAGTGTATTTTAGAGGTGGATACTTTATTCCAAAAAGTCAATGCTCTTGCAACCTTTTGGAAATCCTAGTTTCAACTTTTTGTTTCTCCAAGCATTCATAGCATGCCCCTCACAGAGTTTGGAAGCTCTGAACTTTTTATATGGGCTTGTAAAGAGTTTTTTCCTTTTTCTTTCATTGCAACTTTACCCATATTTGAATGTTGGCAATTGAAGAACCTCCTGTGGTTTGCATCCCCCTGTCCATCTGCCAGGGACTCTTCACTTTCTAGTACCCCGAGGTGTCTGCACTGCCTGCCTTTGGGCATATGAATTAATTGTATAATTGTCATTCAACTGAGCAGGATTTATTAGATATGAATAAAATGTGGTAGTCCTCTTAATAGTGTTTTGTTTTTGTTCTTTAGCTGGATTCACAGCAAAATCTAGAGCTGTCGCAGTGGTATCCAGTTATAAAGCAAGAAGCAGAAACTGCTACTCAACCACCCTCCTTTGTCCATCCCAGGTAACTAAATTTCCTGTGTAGAACATTATGTAGACAAATTAAATAGTTCTAAATTTCTAAAGGTGATTTCAACTTAAAAGTGTACTTAAAACCTAAAATTTTAGAAAAATTCTTAAGAGATTGCACAAGAACAATTCAGTCCTTTTTGTGTACTTTTTTTCTAAATATTAATGAATTGTATATGAGTGATTTTTGGTGTTGCTCTCAAGGTTTCAGGAGGAAATAAAATGTAATCACAATTTCCCTTTTCAAAGTAGAAATGGCAGAAGCTGGTTATTAAGCCTTCCTATTATAATTTACTGCATGCATGTGAAAAGCTTCCCAGTGCCCCGTTGCCATGAGTGCCAGTTAATTTCATTTCAAAACAAATGTGTAAAAGCTGTTATCTTCCTAGTTTTAGAAACAAAACACATTAACGTAATAGACACTTTGTCATCTGCATCAGTGAGGCAAGCAGTGTTTCTTGACCCTCTTACTATGCAGTAGTTATGCATTTACTGTATATAAGTGAGCTCAGACTCTGGATCAAAGTGATATGTGTGCATCATACTAATTTCCATGCAAGCCCATAAGTGATGGAACTGCAGTGATGGTCCCCTAGTTTGCTGTTTCTATCATTAACTTTCCTTCTGAACCAGGGGAAAGAAAAGTACTGAAGACAGTTTGTGCCAGTGCTGTCTTGTGATACTCATCCTTTTTGCAATGACCTTAAGAGATTTGGATTCAGTCACCTTTTAGTTTCACTCTGTCTTTAAGTGAAGAATTTGCTATTTTTTCCTTTTCTTTCTTCTTGATATCCTTGAAACCACATGTGGGTAAACTCTTCAGTAAAGGTTAAGTGGATCATTATGATTTCTTTTGACTGAGGAAAAACTTACTTATGAAAGGAAGTACTTATTTCTCCTTGAAACTTGTACTGTTTGAAATCGTGTTAAATTGGAACTTGCTCTTTTTTATCTTTCCTCATTTACTATACCTTAGTTCTCATTTGTAATTTTACTGTTCTTTCTGTTTCAGTTACTACCTTTATATGTGTGATAAAGTGGTTGCCCCGAATGTGTCTCTTGCATCACAGTATAAAGAAGTTGCAAAACCAGTAGTTAGAGCAGAAGTAATTAAATCCTCATCTGGACAGCCCGAGAAGCAGCACAGTAGTGGAAAACACAAAAGAGCTGCTTCCTATCCCGAGCTTTCTCTTGAAGAACAGGAAAAGGTTGACTTGAAAACTGGAATGGAGCAGCATAAACGTTTAGGTGAGTGGGTGAATGCTAATAGAAAATTACCTTGACATTTTTCAGTTTTTATGTTACATAATTAATTTCGGAAAGCTCAATGTCAAGTTAGTATTTGGTGGTAATTTCTGTGCACCTTCAGTTTTCCAAAAATACGCTTGGCCTTCGTATAATCTTCAGTTTGCTTTGCATTTTTTCACTGTGAAAGTTTAACTTTCTGTGATTATTTTGCTATCTTTTTCTTGTAGATCCGCCTATATCCACTAATTCTGCAAGAGAAAGCAAATCCGAACGTATTTCTTCCAAAAGTACTAGGCACTCTAGCCGTGGTGAAGTACGTAGTCGTGTACGAACCTTGTCTCCAACTCTCATGAAGGACATCAGTTGTGAAGACGACAAGGGAAAAATCATGGAAGAAGTAATGAAAACCTACATTAAACAGCAAGAAAAATTAAATACCATTTTGCAGAGGAAACAACAGCTTCAAATGGTACAGTGGCTAACTGAATAAGTTTCATTTTTATTATCTGAAAACTGATGGGAGCTGGTTATTTCTTGAATCATTATCATAGATTACTGTCATTTTAAAACTGCCAAAAACCTAGAGATTTTGTTTCCAACTTCAATCCAGACACTGAATGTGTAGTAACCCTTGTGCTGTTTACATTAGAGACCACTAATAATTCTAATAATATCTTTTCAGTTTATAACTATTGTGTTCAAGTAGCTGCTCTTTTATTTTATCCAAATGAAAACTACTTCTTTCACATTTCATATTTCTAAATGCTTATATATTTTTGTGAATTTAGTTTATTAAATCCTTTAAGAATTCTCAGTTTTCAGGTTTTTGAAAATGCTGACATCAGCTTTCTAGGAATGATCTCATCGCTGCCCCTATGAAAAAAGACCACCTTCCTATTTCTGTTTCGTTCCTCTTGCTTTTAGGGGGTGGTTTTAGTCTTTTTAGTCACGGATGGCATTAGAATCTGTTCTTCATTTGTGCTTTTTGTTTCATTTCTGTGTTTAAACTAGCTAAATATTATCTTTGCTTCTTGCGTTCATTGACAGACACTATATATATATATTTTATTTCCACATTTAAATTGAGAATGAGCTTTGATTAATGTCTCTGGACATTATCAACAGCTTTTAAATTTTTCTATTGTTGGAGATAAATCTTGTAGATAAGTTAATTATTAGATCTTTTTAATTTAAAACGTTCAAAATGCTGGAGGAAAAAGTAAATACAGCGCAAATTAGGCCTTTTTTTCTTACATTCTGTTTTTTTTTCTAAAAATATGCTTACTTCGTCTTCAAAATCTCTTTTAATGAATCAGTTTCTGCTTTCTGTGTTTCACTTCTGGAAATTGTAAGTCAGTTTCTGGAAATTCTGTGTATTTGAAGGCACGATTTGTTTATATTGAATTGAATGTTTACAACGGAATTTTAAACTACCACTGATACACTGATGAATGCGCTCTTTTTGATGTCATTTAAATTATAAACTATTTGAATTATAAAATGAGTTCTTGACTTTTCTAGAACCAAGGAGAATATGATCATGATCTCTTTCTTGGCAGGAAGTTGAGATGTTAAATAACTCTAGAGCAATGAAGGAACTTACTGAAGAGCAGCAGAATTTACAAAAAGAACTTGAATGTTTGCAGACTGAGCATGCTCAAAGAATGGAAGAATTTTATTTTGAGCAGAGAGACCTGGAGAAGAAACTGGACCAAGTGATGAAACAAAAGTGTGCCTGTGACTCCAATTTAGAAAAAGATAAAGAAGCTGAATATGCAGCACAGGTGAGAAGGGAAAGTTTGTTTCAAATTGAGCCATATCTAGTGTATGATCAATTGTGATGCTACTGGTAAGTGAATTTGAGAGTTTCAATGACTGAACTTTTATTGGAGTGTTTCTGCCACATTAAAGTTTCATCTTCTCCATGTGTTCTTGTTTGATATCCTATAGATTAACACCATAGACTAATATCAAAGATTAATATCAAGATAGGTTGCTATCTTGCTAGTGCTAGTATATTTATTTCTTTTTCCTGTTGTTGAAACTGTTGTAGAATGCAACTTACAGAAACACTTCACTTGTCAAATGTTACAAAATTCTCCTTTCAGATATCTGAAAGGTCATATTCTCCTCGTTTAAAACAAATAATGTGTTTAATAGTCTTGCCCATATTACACATTCTCATTTTTGTTATAGAAAGTAGCTTTTTTGGTTTTAAAAAAAAAGCCCTCAAACAATTTTTTTTATCAGGTTAGTAGCATACGTGGCTGTTCTTTGTAGTACTTAGTGCTAGGATCTGGTATCTGTTACCAGTAACATCTGATGAAACCCCTTTAATTCTTGACCAAATGCTTTGATAGTCCTCTTGGAGAAAAGAAACCCACATATTTTGGTCTCCTATTCTTGCTTCTTGAGCTCACACGTCAAAATCTTTGGAGATTCTTTATATTAGTGGTTATTCATGTCACACTAATGGGAAGAATCCAGTTAACACAAAATGCAGTCTTGAGATGGCCTATTTTAAAATCAGTAAAGTTATGATTAAGTGCATATTAAAAGACTTAGTACTATGCCGCAGAGAACGAGTCTTTCTAGTTTTTTAAAAAACAGTCTCAAACTTAATTCAGTAAAGCTTTACGATCATTTACTCATAGTTTTATGTATTTCCTTTCCTCACTGTTTCAAAATAAGAAACAGGCAGTACTTTAGAGACAAGTGTTTTTTCTTTCTTTCTTTTTTTTTTTGTTTCTTTTCATTTTCAGGGAGCAGGGCAGAAGCTAGCATCATAAATCCTTTTCATGATTTAATTCCATGACATCCCACTCAATAGATTCCTAGCCTGTGCTGCCAGAAATAATCCTCTCTGACTAAGGTCTGATTTACTAAACATCTGGTACAAGCCCTATCACTGCAAGTAACAACATGCTCTAGTTTATGAACATAATTGTGTGCAACGTGTTTTATATGGCTTGTAGTTTACTTTCTTAGGAGGGTAAGAACCATAAACTCATCCCCAAAGAGGTGGCTTGTTTGTTTAGGTTATTTTGAAGTTAGACATAGAAACTCTTCCTTGAAAGTTTACTCTGTTATTGACCATGTGGTTCTGCTATTCAGAACATATAATTTGAACTTTTTTTTCTCCTATTTATCCCATCTTACAATGGATTTTGGATCTTTGCTTCCAAGCTGTTTTTGTCAAGTTGTCCACATTGTCAGAGAGACCCCAGTTAAACAAAAGTCCTGGCAAGAGTAACTTCCCCATGCTATATATACAGCATTTTAAAAAGCCTTATTCTGCAGTTGTCTCGGAGCATTTGTGCAAGCTTTCCTCTTTCCTGAAAGTTGTGGCCTAGAAAAAAAAAAAAACTTTTTTTGTACCTTAAATGCAGTAAAGATAATGTGTGATTTGGAGCTTGGTTAAATATCTGTTCTTCCTGTAGACCTGCCAGAAGTTGAACTGTGTGTCTTTTCTGCACTTCTTTGTTGAGTCGGCTAGTTTAATTGCTGCTTTTCCCTGACAGGGCGGCATAACCAGTACTGGCATCTTTCCTAATGGCTAGAAACCAAACAACAACCAGAGACAGGTTTCTGTAGTCCATATATCGTGCCACAACACGTAGGCATCAAGCACTATCATATTGCAACACTTTACACTATCAAAGTAGTGGAGACAAAAGACTCATATTAATAGTCTATTACTGCCTAAAAATGAGTTAAATATTTCTGATTATAAAAGCGAAGGTGAATTGAATAGGGTATTTCTCTAAAATCAGCAGAGCAGTTCCTTTGCCCGATACACTTTGTAGCAGTGTTCCTGTATGTGGCTGCTTGTGTCATTCTCATGCACTGTTTTCCTCTTTTTCCAGTGAAACCTATGCTTTGTGGTTATTTAGGCGAGATAGATACTCATCCTCATAAAGACAAGTGGATTTTTTTTACATTTAGGGGTTAATCTCATGCAAAAATATTTACTTTAACCTATTTAATTAGTTAAATGTGGAACATGCTCTTTTAAAAGACTGTTTTTTCAAAACAAACAGCATCCTTTGTAATGGCAGCCTTCAGAAGGTGAAAAAATGAGTGTGTGAATCTTTTTGCCATTAAATTTTTTTTTTGAGCTATAATATCACAATTCATATGTATCATTGCCATAAAATAGCAAAAAATATATAGAAAGACAGTATTCAAGGATCAGTAGTTTGAATTTAGTGAGTTAGTTGCATGGCACCCAATTTCTGTGGAGGTAAGGTTTCAATATGCTGCAGTATGCCAGTCACAGTAATTGAAAATTACAGTTCAGAGTATTGCTTTTACTTAACCAGTAAGTTATTTGGTATTATGACAGTAATATAATTTACAGTAATATCTGGTGTCATTCTGCTTTAAAAAAATTGTTAGTGAGTGAGTACTCCAAAGAACAAAAATATTTGATTTTTTATGTTTAAACAAAATATTTTACAAAAAGACTTGAATGGACTCCCATTCATATTTAAACACATACATAAATGTGCAAGGGGTTATATTTAAGATTTTCTGAATTGCCATTCTCTTTGCTAAAAGGTATCCAAAAATAATGTTGAGGGCTTGCTTTGTTCTAGAAGTACATTAAGACTTTGGATTAATATTTTGTCAGTCAATTTGGGAAATGATGAAGTCCTGTTTATTCTGGGATTTGTAAAACATCTGATGTAGGCTCTACAATCTTTATAATAGATTATAATAATAGGTATTGCTGATATACTTGAATGTGCAACGGTCCATATAACTGGAATTAGTATCTGTATAACATTTGGACTCTTCCAGGTTTTATTATGGCTCCATGTTTATGCAACTTTGCATTTTTGTGTCATTTAATAGTGTGATAGATAGATAACTATTCATCAGACAAGAATGTAATATATCAGTTGATCAGAATTTTCCAATTATCAATTGCTTCTTGAAATGAATAGTTAACTTACAAATATGTTTGCTAAAACTAAATCAATCTTTCTGAATTGTTTATGCAGCTAGCAGAATTGAGACAGAGGTTGGATCATGCAGAGGCAGATAGACAAGAGCTTCAAGATGAACTGAGACAAGAACGAGAGGCAAGAGAAAAGCTAGAGATGATGATAAAGGAGTTGAAGCTTCAGATCTTGAAATCTTCAAAAAATGGAAAAGGAAAATAGAAAATGGAAGAGGGAAACGTGACTCTGTCCTTCAAACAGGGTGTTTTGTTTTTTAATGAATTGTGAGCAGTTTCTCTTTGTTAAGAAAAAAGTGTTCTTTACAGATTTCTAGTTCCCAAACGAGTCAAGAGGAAGATATATGTAAGTATAGAGAGATAGAAACATAGGTATAAAATTTTAAGTTTTCTGAACCAATGAAAACTACACTTATTTGTATGGAAAATATGAAACTTTTTTTGATTTACAATTATCAGATCCTGTCTATTTCTAATGTGGTTTGAGGGCTCTGTACCTTTGAAGAACAACATTGTATGTTAAAATATATGTTGTGATGCTTATTTTGCTATCAATTGCACATCCACTTATAAAAGTATGTTTTGTTTTGTTTTTTTAATTCTTCAAGATCAAAAATTGTATGGGCTTCAGTGAGAATTATATGTTCTCTCTCTGCCAGGAAAGCAAAGACAGCTTTTCATTTGCCAGGGTAATGCTCAAAATTGCCAGGATGAGGAAAGATGACTGAGCATCAACAGTTATTTACTAGCTTGATCTTTTTTTTCCCTTAATTTTATTGTGAGAATTGTCAAGCTGATTTCTTTTCACTATTTGCTGTTTAACAACTCAGTATTAATCTAAAAAGTTCTGGAACAAGCCTTTGGTTATGTTGCTGGAATGTTTGTTTTTGTGAAGAACAGCAATTAAAATATCATCTTTTAAAATTAACATGTTTTCTTTTGTTATCTTCTGAATAGCAGATACAAAAGAAATATTAAACGCTTAGAGGTAGGGAGTTTCTTCCTGAATGGATAAGGAAGCTTGACCAGCAGTTTTTATTAGATATTAATGCTCTCAAAAATAATCCTACAGATTAGTTTCTTTAATATCCCATGCCTCCACAATTCCAGCGTCTTGCCATTGCACAGAGCAAGCCTTAACTGACATTGTGGTAATTATTTAGCAAAATCTAATTCTGAGAGATGGCACTTTGAAAATCTTTTCGACAGTTTCTGTATTTGAATGGCATGGTAATATTACCATGAATTAGGAAATACAGCATGTTTGTTAAGCTATAACATTTGAAAATGTGTAGTTGTACAAAATTTGTTTTGTGTGTATATATAACATTTACTTGAGTACTTCAGAAGTCTTCAGAAGCTTCCGATGGGTTAAACGCATGACTACAAAGTTGGATGAAGAAACACATTTTTGCACTTCTCTCCAAAATGTCTGATTTAGCTGACAGATGTTAGCTGGTTATGTCGATGATAGATATTTTAATAATCTTAATATTTCGCTAAGCATTTTAGTCTGTACTCTAGCTTTGGGTGTTTTTTAAGGTACTTACTGTTATTATCTTAAAAATTCGTTTCATTTTGGATAAAACCACTAGTAAAAGGTTAGTGTTGATTTTTATTCTCAGCTGGTAAAATTGAGGACTTTGCATTCTTTTCTTTTTGTCCTTCAGTAGTAAAATGAAACTATATATAAAAAGAAAGAAAAAATTGCACAGATCTTGAATGAGAAATAGAATGGTGAATAATATCATGGAGTCAGAATGTTTCTTTGATAGCTCTGCCTAATTTTGTTTATGGATAATATTGTATTTCCTCTGAGGCTTTTATCAGATTAGACAAATATGAATTTTTCTTTTAGGTAAACATTGGGTTTGTTTATTTGTTTTAAAGCAATCCTGTCTTCACAGCCTAGTGATGGTTTACAAGGAAGGGTGCTGAGTATAAATGATTCCCGTTTTGTATTCACCACTTGCTTTAAAAACACAATGAATGTTTTATTACAATAATAACCAAAAAAAAAAATCTTGGCTGTAGGAATAGTAGGCAGGAATCTCAGTAAAAGCATGAATATTAGGCAGTGGAGCTTGAAGTAGTCTAATTTGATTGACAGAACTGAATTTAGGATTAGCTAGATTGACAAGAAAGAAAACTGCTCTGGGAGATTGTAAATTATATAGTTTCATCCAGGTATCATCAAAGGATCAAAACATATCATTTCCAGTTACTTCTCAATAACTGTTTTGAACCAAATTTGTTCACTTGTCAGTGTAGATAAAGCCAAACAGCCTCGTTAAATATAGCTGACGCATCCGATTTACCGCAGCGTTTTATATCTTAGCAGTTGAATGTGTAGAATCCTCACGGGGTTATTTTATTAGGGTTCTGTATATGCAGTTTTTGTTCTGGTCTTCTCAAGGTTGTGTGATTTCAGCAAGACGTTTCCCATTGTGCTGCTGGCTGACCTTCACCAGCGCAGACTGCAGGGCAGTGCTAGTGTAGCCAGGGTCTCGGTGCCTTAGCCTGCACTTTAACCACCCGCCAACCATCTCTACAACTGGCTCGTGCAGCAGACCATTAAAACGCTGGTGGCAATAGGATATACTTATATTTTCACTGTTAAAAGCACTCGAGCAGCAATAGCAAGTTTTAATAATTCCAGCTGCAGATAAGGCCTCGTAATACTTTTAAAGCATTTGGTTAAGAAAGCTAATTGAGCATTTATTAAAATGGCTTAAAAAGTAGCGTTGTAAATATTCCATTTAATTATTCTAAAGGTAGAATGCATTTTAAGTTATTATAATCCTCTTAAAATCTTAAATATTGCTTTGAAGTTCTTAACATAAATAATTTTCATATGTGTAGACTTAATTTTATACCGATTTTAAGTAATAATGTATACATAAATGTGCCATAGATTTTGTCCGTCCGCAGTCATTGAAAGATAGTTTTTTAGTAAGTTGTAAATAGTACTGTGTACATTCTAGAACAAGTAGTTATGTTGACCTTTTTCACTACCTTATACCCATTCTCTTGAATGGTTTATTTTACAACCTAATATAGAACCTTGGAATGCACATTTAAGGACCCCCCACTTAAGTGCACAATTAATGAAACTAATTCTGGCAATAGGAACTTGCCTTTAGTCATAGGATGCTTGTTTTGTGTGTTTATATTTGTTTTGCATTTGGTTTTGCTTGCTGATCTTGTAGACAGGAAGTCTGTTTCACGGATTTTGACATTAATCTTTTAGGAAAAAAAATCCTAAAATTGTCCACAAATGCAATAAGTTGCAAAAGCTGCTTCTGAACACTTAGACGAGAAACAAAGTTGCCTAGTGCACTTTTGGGAACAAAGTAATTTGGATTCAAGGTGAATATCTAAGTTTTCTCTTGTACTTTTTGAAGGAGAACATTCATGTGCTTTGTGTACTCTGATCAGCAAAGAAATGTAAGAACTTCAGAGAGGGTAAAATTATTGTTAGATTGGCAGTCTGAAAGCACCCTTGTTCTCGGTGTAATCGTGTATCCCTAGACGAAAGAGATCTAAATCTCCAAACTTAACTAAATCCGTATTTTAGTTTTTTGTAAAGCATATTGTTTTGCTTGAGTATTTAGGTACTGTAGTTATGTTTCACATTCTTAAACTAATTTTATTCTATATTTAATATATTAATAGCTTAGATGGAAAATCATTTGTATATAATAAAGGCATAATGCAATTAGTGAAGTAGGAAAAGTTGAGAAGGAGCATAAAGCTCTTGGTGGCCTGAAAAAATAGGGCTTGGCCCATATTTTAGATGTCACAACTGTGTTTTCATACGCTCTTGATTTGTATTGGGGGAGGGGGTGGCTATAATGTGTTACGAAATTTTTGGAAAACTTTCCTAGAATTAGTTGTGAAGCTGACCTTGAAATGCTGTCATGGTCAGTTTCCGAAAATGCCCTTGTTTGTAGAATATATATTTTAAACTTGTCAGTAAAGACAACAACTTTGTATTTTTTCTGCACTTAATCATGTAATTAATCCACACAACAAAGTTTTCTGTAATGTGATAAAGTCAGCAAAAGACATAATTGCACCTAATGTTCGTCTGTGCTTGCAATACTTCAGCATTTTTATCTAATCCGTCAACAGTCAGCAACAGAAAGCTGCAGATTTCAAGATTTGTTTTTCTGCTCATTACATTTGTAGCTTGAGATGTAGTCAGCAGAGCTTTTGCTGCAGAAAGCCTATTGTAGACACTTTATTTGCTGCATATCTCTTTCAAAAATACATTGATTTTTAGCTTTTGTGAAAGTAAACTGGTATTGCTTACTAATTGCATGATTTCATACTGTGTCTCCATTTTTTTAGAATTTTTTTTGGTGGAAATTTTCATTTTCATTTGAAAAATGCTTGAAAAATGAATTTGAAGCACTTCATCAAGCACAGCAAACAAATGTTTTAAAAAATAATTTGTATTTGAAAATTAAGTGTAATCAATTGAAATTTTTTTCATCAAATATAGATACCTCACTTAAAGGAAAGCACAGCTGTACTGTATTTAAAATAATTCTAGGAAATGCTAAAAAGAGTTGGTCTAAAATGTTTTGCTGCAGTTATGTTGCCTTCTGCAGTTGACAGGAACTGGTTTTGTGTTTTCGTAGTTACTCAAAGGTATTTATTGATGTTGATATGCCAGTATAATTAATTTTAAATTACAGAAAATAGCTGCAAACACGAAGAATCTGTCTTAGCTCAAGGCAACAGGTTGAACAACTATGCTGAAATGGTAGTAAAAGCCTGAGAAAATGATCAGTGCATTCAACAATTTTTAATACTTTGCCAATGATGTACAGTTTTATTGCTAGAGTTGCTGTGGTTGCATTACATGACACACAAAACTGTCCTCTACCTCACGTGAGATTTAACAGATATTTTATATGGTTTTAGTAAACAAGATGCATCTATTTGGTCACTTAGTTTACAAATTTTGAATTATATTTATTGAAACATGACATACTGTGCTCTTAGCTTATACCTCAATTGTATTTTGTGCTGTTATCCATTTTCATGCCCTGTAAATACCTTGTATAGATTGTGGATTCAAAAAACAAATAAAGATCTGTAATGTCAAGACACTTGTTGTCTTAATGCTTTTGGACCCCGAGTTATAAACCTGGTGGCTTGGAAAATGTTTAGCAAGGATGCTTTTCTAAGGAGGACGTGGCCTTTCTGGCGTTGATTACAGTAAGTAAAAACCTGATTACACTGAAAGTCACTAGCAGACCTCCCATTGCCTTAAGCAGGTGCCCAATTTTGGAAAAGATATGTTTAGCAAAATCTACGAGATTGGTAGCTGTCCCTGACAAGAAGTTAATTCTCTAAAGTTCCTATAGCTTAGTGAAAATATTATTGACACTAACATGTCTTTGTATTTTGACATAAAATTGATGTAGGTATTTACACATGTAAGTTCTTGTATGTTGGACTTGTGCTTAGGGGCACGGTTTCTGATGTTACTTGGCTGCCTTGGCAATTTCCAGGTGTTTGAACCTCTCCATAATAGATTTAGTAATTAATAAGATTAAAAAAAATGTTACATATAAAATGCTGAAGTTAATAAAGGATTTAAGATTAAAAAAATAGATTTATACTTACTTACTGGAGAATAAAAAAAGTACTTGCTAATGATTGAAAATTTTCCCTGCAGTGTCCCTCGTCAGGTGATGATCAGCATTTTTTTCCTCTACCATCTAGAACCTTAAGTAGCAGGAGAATAAGAATGGGAGAGATTGGAAGGCACTAAGGGGAAAGCAAGGAGCTGTTCAGCTTGACCAGGTATGAAGGGCTCTTCCATTAACATGCCCAGCTGTAACTGGACCATATTCTGTTGGCTATTTAAATAAGTTACAGTGTCTGGTTTAAAAAATAACAAAAATGACACTTTTACAAATAATAAATTTGGAGGGATTTTTCTAGGTGATTTTATTTCTACTGGTGTTTTGTGACAGGTTGCAGCACACACTTTTATACTTGTCTTTCCTGCAGAGCCAGAGCAGACCGCGTTTTGTCCTTGTTTTAAGGAAATGCTCTCGTATGTGGGAAACATTTGGTAAGTTTCAGGGTATCTCAGACCTTCAGTGCTACTGAGTACAGCTTGCTTGTTTTGCAGATAAAGAGAGCAACGATGCAGCACCAAACAGGATGAAGATGAAATTGGTAAGTTTTTGGTGAGCTCAGCTTTTGGTATGGAAAAACAAGAAGAGCAGCTAGCTACCCAAGTTGAAGAATTAACCCTTCAGTACACCGTGTCTATTTATGCATCTCCTCCTATATTTTTATTCTAATGTGTTTCCAAGCAAAGGAGAAGTTGTAATACCAAAAAACATATGAAGTTTAGATGAGTCACTTACATGAATAGAGCTCATAGGGTGTTGAGAGCTTGTGTAAGTAAGTATGGCTAATTGCAACTGCTGCCGTTTGCCATAGAAAGCACTAAATGCTGATCAAAGAAAAACACAAGTAACAAGACAAAAAGATTATGAGTTTTAAGATATTCACACTGCTGCAGTAAGGGCATGGCTAGCAAATCATCAGGAAAATCCAGGGAAAAACAACTGTCAGCATGGTTAACCCAGATGCAGGTAACTGGGTACAGAGGAAAAAAATATATAATCAACAATTTAAAATAAGTGTGAAAGTAACTTTTACATTTATGTGTATTATTAAAAGCTCCTCTGTGATTTTACTACCATTTAAAGATAATTGTCAACTGCGTCATACTAGTCAGTAGTAACCAGTGTTTAGAGGCAGCTCTGGCAAAATGGAATTGTGTCCACACACCCTTGAATTTTGAATCTAAAGAGCATGTGGCAATTGAGGCTTAGCATGGGAGGCTTGTTACTGATGGTTAATGCATCATTTGTGTACTAAGGAATAGGAAAAAATGGTTGAAGAGGAAGATTCAGTTCATTCGTGACATCTGAATATTGGAGTGTAACTTCCAGTATTTCTTTTTCATTAACAGTTGTAGAAGTAAAACAAATTTATTACTCTCTCATTTTCTTCCTGTCATATATTTTCAAATGATGTAGTGATCAAACTACTCCACTAGTGGTCTCTACAGGCATATTTTATTTGCCTGGCTCCAAACTTCTTTGCAAAACTGCACGCACTTGTGCATGCACCACTATGCACTTTGTTAGGAATAGGCTGGCATTCAATAATATATCTTTGCAGAACATTGGGAGAATATCCTACTTGCCTAGATATTCCCCGACTCAGAACAGCACGTGGAGCTTTTCACTTCATGGCATTTTGCTGTGTACTGTTCCTTGCTTTATGGAATAGACTAAGATTTGCAAACTTAATGAGGCTGAGTAAAAAGCCACTTGTCTTAGGTTTTAGAATTCAAAAGTGGAATTAAGATGCTGATAAAAAAAATTATTGGGACCTTCTGAGTGTTACTAGTACTTTTGAAAACTCGGGCACGAGAGGAGTCAGTAGTGATGTCCCTTGTGTCCTTGCAGCTCCTGAAAACACCAGAAAAGCTGGTTTTGGCTGCTTGCTGCAGGGGCTTGCTGCAGGCAAGCGGTGGGACTGTTTGCACGAGATGGGAGCCCTCTCTGGGGTAACTGTCCGTGTTGTTGCCCTCTGCTTTAGAAATACCAGCGTGACAGTTCGTCCTCCGCTCGACGAAGTCGCTCTAATTTGCATCCTGAATCGCTCTACTTTGCATTTTCATTCCCAAACTCCAGTATTGGGGCTGTTTGCAGTGAAGCGAAGCAGCCTGTGCAGCGTTTTACGGGGCCGATTTGGAGAAAGAGAGGACGGTGCCCTGCGTGGAAGGGCAGCGAGCGCCTCGCTGTAGAGAGCTGGGTGCTGGGGGCGTTCGCGGCAGCCCCATCCCTTCGCCCTCCTCCTCGGGGCTGGCGTGACGGGCGCTGCGGTCCCGCGCCTCCTCCTCTCCCCATCCCTGCCCCACGCGGGGAGCAGCCGGGGCTCCCCGCTCGCTCCTCCCCTGCGCGCGGGGCCGGAGGCAGCGCTGACCCCTCCCTGGGCCGGAGCTGGGCACCTCTCGGGGCCGCGCTCGGGCTCCGCTCAATCTCCCTGCGCTCTCTCCTCCGCAGCTCGCCGCGCCGACGGGGCGACATGGTGGCCACCTGCTTGCACCTGGCCGGCTTCGTCTGCAGCTTCATCGGGTGGATCGGGGTGGTCGTCGCGACGGCCACCAACGACTGGGTGGTCACTTGCGGCTACACCATCACCACCTGCAGGAAGATGGACGAGCTGGGCTCCAAGGGGCTCTGGGCGGACTGCGTCATGGCCACGGGGCTCTACCACTGCAAGCCCCTCGTGGACATCCTCATCTTGCCAGGTGTGTGGTCCCCATCCCCTCTCCTTCCAGCCAGGGTGCTTCCAGAGCTGGTCCCGTGCAATATGCACTTGAATGATGGTTCTCAGTGCAGTTTTCATTAAGTTGGGCCTGTTTTAATTGTAGCTACGCATGGTATCTTATGCAATTAGAGCCCACTTAATGCTATCCATCACTGCTCTGACTACGCTCTTGCTATTCCCCTTGCATCACTCATCTAGACAGTATTGCAAAACAGAGCAGTGTATCAAGCTGTAATCCAGCATTTTGAAGACTATAGACATCCCATTAAGTTTTGTCTTGAGATGAACTGCTAACGATATTAAAGATCAATTCTCTAAAATGATTTTGAGAGTAATGAATCTTTCAGGATTTATTATTAATGATGCTATGACTTTTAATCTTTTGGAAGATTGTCATTAGTCTTGATGTTCCTGTACCTCTTGTGTTAGTGCAAGGTAGAACTTTTACATAGCAAACAGACATAGCTAACTTTGATTTCTCTTGATATTTGCCAATTATATAGTAATTTTCATCCAGTCTTACACAAAAGCAAAGATTTAGCAAGGTTTTCCATCTGTATTAATATATCTTTCAAACTAGCTAAGCCTGACAAAGTCTTTGTGTAATTTTGGTTCTGTAATTTAATGATTTTATCTATTTCAATCACTGTTAGCTTTATAGCATTTTTTTGCCATGCTACCTTTTCAGTTGCACCTCATGTAGTGTTTCAGTGACTTCCAATTCTTCCTGCGTAGATATACACATTCCTCATAGTTTTCCTTCTATTTTTTCCTTATTTATTTTTTTAAGATGTTGTGAAAGGAATTTCACCAAGGCCAGAAAGATTACTTCTGAATTTCCCTGTAAAATAGCCCGTAGTCGTTGCTAATAACATTTAACAGTATTGCGTCTGTCAGA
Source organism: Crypturellus undulatus (assembly GCA_013389825.1). Taxonomy (NCBI): domain Eukaryota; kingdom Metazoa; phylum Chordata; class Aves; order Tinamiformes; family Tinamidae; genus Crypturellus; species Crypturellus undulatus. The sequence goes on along the minus strand of VWPW01017419.1, from coordinate 1,692 downwards.
ATTGCTCCAATTCCCCCTTTTTCGGATACTTTTAGTAGATTTACCTTCATTGTTATTGTTGTTCCATGTCGTAGTGAAGAGAGAGGAAAGAGATGCCCTGGAGAAACATGGTTTAATGAAATTTAATAAATAGACAGTTAATCCTTCAGCAAGAGAAAGCAATGTTTCTCTTCAGGAGGACGTACCACAAAACAAGATGTTTCTTCTTTTAATTTCTTGATGTCTATAGCTGCCCCCAATAGAAATGTACCTTGCTGTGTCTGGTGGCTGAAATGTCCATCCAATCTGTCACAGATTGAGTCAAGTTCTTAAAACTAATGAGTTTGTGTACTTGTGTAATTGGGATCGGTTACACAGAGGTTACTGTGGGCTTTGGCACTTTGTTACTGTCTCTCTCTCTGCCCTGGACTCATGAGAGAACTTGGTTTTTGTTTTGTTTTCTTTAAAAATAGAAGCAGAAACTCAGTATTCACAGAGTCTGCATGCCCAAGATGAGTAAAACCCTCATTCCTGTTATCCTACCTATATGTCAGTAGTTCTTGCTCGAGACCCCTCTTTATGGGTGTTCTCTGAGTCCTTTGAAACTCCATGTCTGTGTGTGGCAGTTTGGTTTTGTTGATAGGAAGGGAAAGAGAGCCAGGGAACTTGCTCTCCTGGGAGCTGCGGGAGGCTCAGCGAGCGCTGGAGCAAATCGTACTGAGAAGGGCAGTTACGTTTCTTCCCTAACTGCATTCCAGCAGCCATGGGACCCTCATTGGAGACCCTGCTCTGACCCACTGGTGTGCAGGATGGGTATGTGACCAGGATTGCTGGGCGTCCCTCTTTCTCCCAGGCCAACGGCCGTCACCTTCGCAGTGTCACTGGTGATGGTGTCTTACAAACCTGTTCCAGGAATGGGTCTTGAACGATCCCGTTCGATGGATGCTGTGGAGCTTCTCTGCTCAGAGCAAGCCACTCTTTAACACTTCTAATTCTTGTTTTTTCTTGGAACTGTCTCTGAAAATAATTTAGAAAATGCCTTCCCAGAGGTTTCCCTTTCTGTTCTTCCTTCTACTCCCTAGCTCCGTGATTTCCCAGTGTCTTGCTGGAAAGGGCCTGTGTTTTCCAAGCAACGCTACTTATTTTGTGGAAAGTGTTCAACTTGCACATCCTGTGTTTTTGCACTCCCCACTATAATGCAATCTCTATGCCGGACAAATATTAGTTATTTCCTGAAGGATCGTACCCTCTCCCATGTTCCAGGCAAGTGCTGGAGCCGGTCAGACAAAAGTCTTTGTCCCAAGATCTTCTCTTGTGCTGAGTAATCAGAATCCCCTTTCCTTGCCTTGCCAACAGGGTACGTGCAGGCGTGCCGAGCGCTGATGATCGCCGCCTCGGTTCTGGGTCTGCCCGCTATTTTCCTGCTGATAACGGTCTTGCCCTGCATCCGGATGGGCCACGAGCCTGGAGCTGCCAAGTACCGGCGTTCCCAGCTGGGAGGAATCCTCATCATTCTGCTGGGTAAGGTGGGCGCTCGGAGCAGGAGGTCTCCCTCAATGCCAGCACCGTGCCCTGCTTGTCCCTCGTGCACGTTCCCCGGAGGGACGTGGATGTCTGGGCTGGGCTGGTGCTGCAGAGCTCGGTCTGCACAAGGAGGTGGATGAGGAGAGAGGGGAGGGCTGCGAAGCCCTATGTGCTTTGTCCTACGGAGTC